>JAGIQG010000002.1:16463453-16620897 GCA_024679065.1 Sphyrna mokarran
CCTGCTGTGATTTTCCAGCATTTTCTCCTTTGAATTCAGATGCCAGCATCCGCAGTAATTCGCCTTCATGAAGGAAACTAGAATGGGACAAGGTTGAGAAAGAGTTTAAAAGTTACTGGGGCAGAGATAAGCTTCCGTCGAGGATCGCACACTGGAGTGAGGATTGCTTTTTTTTAAAATGGGGATTGAACAACTGGAAACAAATGATGCTGAAGTAATATTCTGGAGATCACAAAAGCACAAGAAAACAGCTCACTGGTGGAGGTAGCCAATGTGGTCTGATTGGGAAATAAAAAAGGTGTTATAACTGATTGCTATAAACTCAAAAAGTGCAGGAAAGTCCCCCTCTCCTCCTCTAAACTAAACTGCCAGAAACACACAACAGATCAGGCAGCCTCGGTGGAGAGAGAAAGGCAGGGATAACATCTCAGGTCAATGACATGCTACCTGGTTCTGTCACATGTGGCAAGCTGTCTCCAAATAAACGAACTCATTAACCTGAGTAATTGAACACTAATTGTATGTGGCTGGCAAGACATTTTAAATCTGAAATGCCTTCCACAGCAACCCTAGACACTGCCAGAAATGTGAAAAAAAGAGAATAGGTTAGATGACTCATTTCCTTCAGTGGCATGCTGCAGATTTGAATACATTCACTGAGAAAATATTCCCTGTCTGCTCTTGCTTTCCAGGGGGGAATTCAGTCAGAGGCACCAGCCCGCGAAACATTCCCCCAGACATCAGTGAACCTAGCTTGCTTTTCCCTGCAGCTAAACAAACCAGTGGCTCAAATCAACTCACAAACTCACTTGCTTTGTCACTCTTCAGCCTACCTCACCCAGAAAATAACTGCATTAACTGCAGAGCCTGGGAAATGAAAAAGGTGAGATTATAGTGCGAGGGGCAGGCATTGCAACGAGCAGAGGCTTTAAACCCAGTAAGTAATCTCGAAAATACCAAAGCTGTATGAAGTTAGGAGAAGGTGATTTCTCTCTAATGGGATCCAAAACATCAGCTTTTAGGATCGAAAGGAAAGTTCTGCAAATCCTGCAAGTCTAAAATGAAAACAGAAAATACTGCAACCACCCAGTAGATGAGATAGCATCTGTGGGAAAGATAAGAATTAGTGTTTTGTGTTGATTGTTGTATGTTTGGTTAGTAGGTCTCACAAAGCAGTTCTGAGTCTTGCACTGTTGAACATTTAAGTGTTTATTGTTCACACACAACTATATACAGGACATAAGCCGACCTCATGCTTGCTTCCAGACAGGTCTCTGTCCAATTCGCAACTGACTAATCTCACGTCATGTGTTTCTTTACACCACACTGTGGGTGGTACTATTTCCCAGTCCCATGTTAACTTCCTCTTATGCCAGATAACCTTATACTACCTTGGTGACCCCCCTGCCACTACCATTCCCAAAACTGTGCATCTGTTTAATCACAACACAGATGCTGTCTAACCTGCTGAGTGTTTTATATTATTTCAGGCTGCAATTCGATCTGAACAATGTCTATTCAATCTGTCCTGCCAACAGTAATTTGAAGAATCGCAGCAAGTGGTCACAATCTGAGTGTGGTGCAGGCACATACAATTGGGACTATCAAAAAAAATGTTGTACAAGCATTTGAAGTTTGGGAGGTGAGGAAAGAGATGCAGTGGAGGAATTAAACACAAGCTATGGGGAAAGACTGTGTGAATCTAATTAACTAAATTGCTCTTGCAGAGAGCCAGGGCAGACATATTGGTCCAAATGGCCTCCTTCTGCACTGCAATCACTTAACGATTCTCTGGAATGTGCTGTCAATTGAAACCCGATTTAGAAGTCCATAACGTAGTCATAGAAAGGACGACAAATTGGTTAAACTGTTCCCTCAGCTTCTACCCTATAAAATGAATCAAACTATTTAGCTGGCCATTTGAAGTTTAAATATTAAATCAATGTGGGTCTTTGCATCTTCAGAAGCTAATAATAATTATAAAAAAACCACTAAAATTGCACTCTGTGGCCAAAGGCTTCGCAAGAACAGTAGCACAATTGTGATCACTTGCGCCTCCAGATGTTTTAAAATTGAATTCAAATTTCACCAGCTGTCGCGATGGGATTCAACCCCAGAGTATTACCATGTCTCTGGATTACTAGTCCAGTGACAATACCATTTTGTCACCATCCTCCCCCAGTGATCCTAGCGGATGCACTGCTGAGTGAATAAGTCGCTCTACTTTAGTTACATGAGCTTCTGTTATGTTCACAGTTGAAGTATCTTCCCTTTTTCTCATCCCACATGGGAGAACAGATATTGAAATTCTTGGAGAGAATACAAAAGAGTGCAGCTAGGATCAATGATTAAACTTTGTTACAAGGATTAACCAGTTTCCCATCCATTGATTCTGTCTGCATTTCCCGCTGCCTGGGCAAAGAAGCCAGCATAATTAAGGACCCCACACACTGTAGGTATTCTCTCTTCCACCTTCTTCAATCAGGAAAAAGAAACTAAAGTCTGAGGTCCGACTCAAGAACAGCTTCTTCCCTGCTGCCATTAGACTTTTGAATGGACCTACCTCACATTCTATACTATTAAGTTGATCTTTCTGTATACCCTAGCTACGACTGTAACACTACATTCTGCACTCTCTTGTTACCTTCACTATGTACAATATGATTTGTTTGTGTAGTGTGCAAGAAATGATAGTTTTCACTATATACTAATACATGACAATAATAAATCAAATCAAAAAGGATTAGCTTGAAGATAACAGCTCACCACTGCCTTCACAGTATCATGAAATATGCAATTTTAAGGAATAGGATGGAGGTTTTCACACAAGATTGGACATGGTAATAATATTGAAACTGTGGTGATACAGCAGTTATAATTTATAAACAAATGTCAGGTTAGATTGATTCGTAATTCACTTTCTCTCAAAGACAGAACACATTGGTGGGTTCCTTGCTTTTTGTGGTACAAGCATATTAAATATATTTCTAACTCGGTTACCTGTGTCCAAATGCAGCAAGTCCTGTTCCGCCACCACTTATGTGCTCAGTGACCTGCATTGTTTAACTGGGAACCAACGCCTCAGTTTTAAGATTCTAATCCTTGCTTTCAAAATCCTCCACGGTCCTTTAACCCTCCCAACCTCTGTACTCTCTTCCAGCCCCTGCATTCTTTGAGTTAGCTGGGACCTATGTGTCTGTTTTTGTAAACTGGCACCATATATGCCAGTTCCTAATCTTGAGCAACTCCTTAGGGCCCAATGAATTGGTCACTGCCATAGCCTAAGCCCTGCACATTTCCTCTATCCCCTTCAGCACCTTCAGAAATATGTCACCTGGCCCAGAAGGTATGTTAATGTTGAATCCTTCTAATGTGTGAAAATTGCCAATGAGTTCTTACCTGTCTTCTGGATGTCACAAAATACTCTGACTATACTTGTCCCAATCATCTATACTCAATGAGTAAATTAAACAAAAATGCTCAAGTTGTCTGTGGGTTGAGGGGAGAAACTTAGGTATTTTTCCTTTAACTCTTAACTTTCCCCACCTCATATGGTGGTTTTGCAATTTTATATTATTCTGCCATTTTCTTGTGTTTCTTCCAAAATTCTCTCCCACCCGCCTTTTTTGTTCCTGGAGAAATTTTTTATTCCAGGTGGCACAATGGTTAGCACTGCTACCTCACAACACCAGGGATAGAACATAGAACACTACAGGACAAACAGGCCCTTCGGCCCACAAGTTGCACTGATCAAATCTATACCTACCAAGCCACAGACCTATCTATAACCTCCAATCCCATTAGATCCCATATACTCATCCAGAAGTCTTTTGAAAGACCCCAGCGAGTTCGCGTCTACCACAGCCAATTCCATTCACTCACCACCCTCTGAATGAAAACTTACCCCTAACATCTCCTCTGTACTTGCTTCCCTGCACCTTAAATCTGTGTCCTCTCATAGCGACCATTTCAGCCCAGGGAAACAGCCTCTGAGAATCCACCCTATCTATTCCTCTCAACATTTTATAAACCTCTATCAGGTCGCCTCTCAACCTTTGTCTCTCCAGGGAGAAGAGTCCCAGCTCCCTCAACCTATCTTCATAAGGCATGCCCCTCAATCCAGGCAACATCCTTGTAAATCTCCTCTGCACCCTCTCAATAGCGTCTACATCCTTCCTATTGTGAGGTGACCAGAACTGCGCACAGTGCTCCAAGTGGGGTCTGACAAGGGTCTTACAAAGTTGCAGCATTACCTCCCAACTCCTAAACTCAATCCCTCTATTAATGAAGGCCAGTACACCGTACGCCTTCTTGACCACATCCTCCACCTGCAAGGCCGATTTAAGAGTCCTATGGACCTGGACCCCAAGATTCTTCTGCTCTTCAACGCAGCAGAGACTCCTACCCTTGATATTGTACTCCTTCATCCCATTGGTCCTGCCAAAATGGACCACTACACATTTATCCGTGTTGAAGTCCATCTGCCACTTCTCCACCCCAGTCTTGCATCTTATGTCTCGCTGCAACTTCTGGCATCCCTCCAGACCATCCACAACACCACCAACCTTCGTATCGTCGGCGAACTTACTAACCCATCCCTCCACTTCTTCACCCAGATCATTTATGAAAATGACAAACAGCAAGGGTCCCAGAACAGATTCCTGGGGCACTCCACTGGTGACTGACCTTCATGCAGAAAAAGACCCATCCACAACCACTCTCTGCCTTCTGCAGGCAAGCCAGTTCTGGATCCACAAGGCCAAAGCCCCTTGGATCCCATGCCCTCTCATCTTCTCCAGAAGCCTTGCATGGGGGACCTTATCAAATGCCTTGCTGAAGTCCATGTACACCACGTCCACCACTCTTCCTTCATCAATGTGTTCAGTCACATTTTCGAAGAACTCAACTAGGCTTGTAAGGCATGACCTGCCCTTGACAAAACTATGCTGACTACTTCTGATCATTCTAAACTTCTCCAAATGCTCATAAATCTTGTCCCTCAGAAGCCTCTCCATCAGCTTACCAACCACTGAGGTCAGACTCACTGATCAGTAATTTCCCGGACTATCCCTGTTCCCTTTCTTGAAAATAGAAACCACATCCGCAATCCTCCAATCCTCCGGAACCTCTCCCATCTCCATCGACGACGCAAAGATCATCGCCAGGGGTGTGCAATCACTTCCCTCACCTCCCACGATAATCTGGGGTACATCCCATCCGGTCCCGGCGACTTGTCTATCATGATAGAAACTAAAAGTTCTAACACATCCTCTTTCTTAACATACACATACTCAATGTTTTCAGTCTGCCGCAAACCAGCAGTACAACCTCCCAGTTCACTTTCCACCGTGAATACCGAGGCAAAGTACTCATTAAGCACCTCTGCCATTTCTTCCAGTTCCACACAGACTTTTTCCCCTTCACCTTTTATAGGTCCTATCCCTTCTCTTCTCATCCTTTTACTTTTCACATATTTGTAGAAGGCCTTGGGATTCTCCTTAATCTTACCCGCCAAGGCCTGGTATCTGTGTTCAATTTCTGCTTTGGGTCATTGTGCAAACTCTACGCATGCATTCTCTCTGAGTCTGCGTGGGTTTCTTCCGGGTGTTCTGGTTTCCTCCCACAGTCCAAGGATGGTTAGGTTAGGTGGATTGGCTACGCTAAATTGCCCCTTAGTGTCAGGAGAACTAGCTAGCGTGAACGCACAGGTTTGAGGGGGTGGGGTCTGGATGGGATTGTGATCGGTGTAGACTCAATAAACCGAACGGCCTCCTTCTGTACTGTAGTTTTCTATGATCTATAAATTGTCTTCATTAAAATTATATCTCCCTGCTATTGATTTGCAACAATTTGATTTATACTTGTTTCTCTGCTCTGCATATTATTTTTCAGTTAAGTAGTTACAGGCCACATAAAGAAAGGATAACTATATTTTCATAACAACCTAAAAGGCCCTCTTGCCTGTTAAGGTTGAAATGCTACCCCATCATTACTCAGGTTAAGCCTGAACCAGTGTTTTATGAGAGCTCATCTTAACTTCCTTGCTTCTGAGCTCAATGCTTCTATGAAACATTATTAACTGCTTTCTCAACCTATCATGCCACCTTCAGTGACTTTGCACATACACTGCCAAGTGACGCTGCTCTTGCATTTTTTTTTAAGGGTTGTATCCTTTTATCTTATATTGCCTCTCCCTGTTTTTCCTACTAGAAAGTGTCATTTTTCACTTCTCTGCATTAGATTTTATCTACCATGTGCTCTTCAAATCTATTAAGGCAATGCTGATGGTGTCAGATTTATGGGTTGCTAAAAAGCATTTGAAAAAAATGGCAAAGACTTCTCAACAAAATTCAAGCTGAAGGAATAAAGAGGAAGTAGGCAAGATGGTACAGTGGTTAGCACTGCTGCCTCACAGCGCCAGGAATCCAGATTCAATTCCTGGATTGGGTCACTTCTGCACGTTTTCCCCATGTCCGTGTGGGTTCCTTCCAGATGCTCCAGTTTCCTCTACAGTCCAAAAGACGTGTTGGTTAGGTGCTTTGGCCATGTTAAATTCTCCCTTGGTGTACCTGAACATGTGCAGGAGTGTGATGACCCAGGGACTTTTGCAGTAACTTCACCGCAGTGTTAGTGAATGCTTACTTATGATACTAATAAATAAACTAAACTAGGCTCCTTAAGCAGCACCCTTCAAACCAACAACTGTTATCATCAAGGTAGCAGGCACAGACAAACAGGCAGTACTCCCCCCCGCCCCCACCCTCAAAGTCAATTACCACCCTGACTCTTGATTTGATTTGTCACGTGTTGGGATTCAGTGAAAATTTCTTGTGTGCAATAGAGACAAAACATACTGTTCATAGAGTAAATAGGGGAAACAAAAAGGAGGGGGTGCTTAACATAATTTTACAGTCATAGCTACAGTGCAGAGAAAGATGAGTTTAATATATGGTAGGTCTATTCAAAAGTCTGGAGGCAGGAGAGAAGCTGTTCTCGAGTCGGTTGTACACAAGCTCAGACTTTTTTTTAATCTTTTTCCCGATGGAAGAAGGTGGAAGAGAGAATGTCTGGGGTCCATGGGGTCCTTAATTATGCTGGCTGCTTTTCCAAGACAGCTGAAAGTGATCAAGGGATGGGAGGTTGGTTTGTGTGAATGACTGGACTACGTTAACAACCCTTTGTAGTTTCTTGTGGTCTTGGTCAGAACAGGAGCCATATCAACCTATGATACATCCAGAAAAGATGCTTTCTATGGTGCATCTATAAAAATTTGAGAGAGCTGTAGTAGACATGTTGAATTTCCTTAGTCTCCTGAAAAAGCAGAGGTGTTGGTGGACTTTCTTAACTACAGCATCTGTTCTGAGGAACCAGAACAGGTTTTTGGTGATCTAAACTCCTAGAAACTTGAAGCTCTTGATCACTAGCACTTCATCACCACTGATATAGGCATGCTTCCTGAAGTCGATGGCTTCACCACCAACCTGATCCCCCCTTGCGGATGCTACAGTTCAGAAAGCCCACCAACACTTCTACTTTCTCAGGAGGCCAAGGAAATTTGGCACATCTGCTACATCTCACCAACTTCCAGAGATGCACCATAGAAAGCATTCTTTCCAGTTGTATCACAGCTTGGTAATGGCTCCTGCTCTGTCTAATATCAGAAGAAACAATACAAGGTTGTGAATGAAGCCCAGCCAGTCCATAACTCAAAACAGCATCCCAACCATTGACACTGTCTACACTTCCTACTGCTTTAGAAAAGCAGCCTGCATAATTAAGAACCCCATGCACTCCCAATATACTCTCTTCTATCTTCTTCTTTCGGGAAAAAGTTACAAAAGTCTGGGGACACATACCAATCGACTCCAAAGCACAGCTTCTTCCCTCCTTCTGCTGCCATCAGACTTTTGAATGGACCTACCCCGCATTAAACTGATCTTTCCCTACACCCTAGCGATGACTGTAACACTACATTTATGCATTTTCTCCTTTCCTTCCCTATGTACGGTATGTTTTGCTTGTATAGCACGCAAGGAACATGTGACAATAATACATCAAATCAAAATCCTACTCGCTGCGACCGCATAAATCCTACTGCTGCTGTGAGGAGGAGCAATGAAAGTAGGAGAGTGAGCAGAATCCTGGATTAAGAACTTTTCCTTCCTCAGGCAATCCCTGTCCTCTCTACGCCAACAGCTGGCTCCAGGACTGGCCTGCTAAATCATCAGAAGGCACACAAATCACAGAGCCTGGCAGGAACCATCATCATTTCAAGGCACCAATGACAACAATGATGGAGTATTGTATCCATTCTCAAGCACCGCACTTTAGGTAGAATGTGAAAGTGCAGAAAAGATTTATGGTAAGGATTCCACGGATGAAGGGCTTCAGTTCCATGGCTAGATTGATGAAGCTGGTATTGTTCTTCTTAGAGAAGGTGACCAGAGACTTGGTAGAGGTGTTCTAAATCACGGGGAGAAACTATTCCCACTGCCCAAAGAGTTGAGAGCCAGAGCGCACTGATTCACAAAAGCAGGAATGACCATTGCAACATGAGGAAAAAGGTTGTTCCCCCTGCAGGGGCTGTTTGGGATCTGGAATGCACAGCCTGAATGTGTGGTATAAGCAGATTCAATGGTGGTTTTTCAAAGGGAACTGGAGGCAGCCAGGTCTGAATGGTAGTAGCACAAAGAACATTCTATGATTCTAATTAAAGCGTTCAATGTCAAATCAGGAACAAGAGAAGAAAGGGAGGGTAAGAACAATTGCATTGAGAGAGAAGACAGAAAAATAAACAGAAATTTTATTTTCAATTGCATATTTTTTAAACATCTAACAATTAAAGCTAGAAGAAATAAACTGTCACATTTTGTAATGGTTAATTTTCAGTACTGGTGAGTACTCTGGCAGTAATTAACAATTGGCACCTCTTTAAAAGAATCTCTGACGGCTAATCCAAGCTGCAATAAATACGGTCGGACCTTAATTGGCTTCAAACATACATTGTGACACTTCAGACAAGAATTTTCTTTTTGCAGTTCAGTCAGTTTGTATTTGCCTTTCAAATATGGCAAACTCAACACAACTGAAATACATTTTAATGGCGAACCAGACAACAAGATGCCAGCTTGACCGAGCAAGCAGGAGAGCAACAAACTCAGGCCACAACCTTACGGTTTCACCATTCATTTGAATACTTGCTCTCTCCTGAAGTCACTGTAGCATTTGTGCAGCACTGAGCACCATTAACATCACTATTTGGGCAGCACGGTGACACACTGGTTAGCACTGCTGACTCATAGTGCTGGGACTTGGGTTCAACTCTGGCCTCAGGTCACTGCCTGTGTGGAGTTTGCACATTCTATCTGAGCCTGCATGGATTTCTTTCGGGTGCTCCAGTTTCCTGCCACAGTCCAAAGATGGGACATAGCTTTAAATTAAGGGGTGGTAGTTATAGGACGGATGTCAGAGGTAGGTTCTTTACCCAGAGGGTGGTAAAGGTATGGAATGCCTTGCCTGCGTCAGTTGTAGATGCGCCAAGTTTGGTGGCGTTTAAGAGGTTAGTAGATAAGTTTATGGAAGGAAAGGGAATGGTTTAGGTTAGAGGGTCATTTCTTTTTCCTAATTGGTCGGCGCAACATCGAAGGCCGAAGGGCCTGTTCTGCGCTGTAATGTTCTATGTCCAGGTTAGGCTGATTGGCCATGCTAAATTAATCCCCAGTATCAGAGGATTAGCAGTGTAAATATGTGGAATTACGGGAATGGGGCCTAGTTGGGATTGTGGTGGGTGCAGACTCTATAGGCCGAATGGCCTCTTTCTGCACTGTAGGGATTCTATGAAATTATGGGCCAATTTTCTTTTCAGTGATGTTGATTGAGAAATTAATATTGGCCTGGGCACCAGGCCAATATTTTTGAACCACTTCTTCAAAATACTTTTCTTTTGTTCTTTCACAGGATGTGGGCAACGCTAGCTGGACAGCATTTTTAGTCCATTTTTAATTGTCCATTTCAGAGGGCAGTTAGAAGTCAACCACATTGCTGCGGAACTGAAATCACATGTTGGCCAGACCAGGTAAGGACAGCAGATTTCCTTCCCTAAAGGACAGTAGATTTCCTTCCCTAAAGGACAGTAGTGAACCAAATGTGTTTTTACAACAATCGACAATGGTCACCGTTAGATTTTTAATTCCAGATTTGAATTCAAATTTCACCATCTGCCATGGTGGAATTTGAACCTGGGCCCATAGAGCATTACCCTGGATGTCTGGTTTATTAGCTCAGCGACAATAACACTGCGCCACTGTTTCTCCACTGCCACGGGAGGAACTTTTGTGCCCACTTGAAAGGGTAGACAGGGCCTCAGTTTAGTAGATCTTCTGAAAGACAGGACCTTAGACCATGCAGCACTCTTTTAGTGCATCATGGGGCAACATTTTGCCAGGAAAAGATCATGTGTCACCCCAGTTAGCAGACAACTTCTCCCATGTATTGGTCTAGAAGTGCATGGGGAACTCTATCCCCTTGTAAACTGGATTCCCAATCAAGTCCAGCCGATATTTATCCTCACTGCTAAATGTGGGGAAGGTAGTCAGTCACAGGCCTATCCTCCCTCTCAGATTCAACTGAATGGTCTCTAGTTGTTCAAGGGAAGTTCCCCAATGGATCACTCCCAGGACAAACTTAGCCAAAGTGACCACGTAAAACAAAGTTAGCTCTTAACTTGGATCATAGCTGGGATTCCTCTAAAATGGAGCAAGGAGCCATGCCCTTGAAGCTGCATTTACTGCATGACTAGTTTGGCAGCACTCACAGGGACATAGAATCCCCTTGGATATCCAATCTGTGGTGACCACAGACTGATAATAATGTGAAAACTCTCGGGTGGTGGTCAGGAGAGAGCATTTTCAGTTCCACTCGTTAGTGATCAGCAGTTGTTTCACAACCCCTTTTGGTTCATTAGAAACGGAATAAAGGGGACCTTCCTCCAGCCTCTTTGTCTTTCCTACTCTATTCCCTCCTAGCAAACACAGATGTCGACTCAGAAATAATTCTCTGTTCTCCCATGTAGGAGTACTGAAATTTACTTCATACAATGATCGCTGTGGCTTGAGTTATTTACCTGGCACATACTCTCTCTCTCACCTTCCTTCTCCCAACCTTATCAAGGAATGTGGCAGGACAGAAAATAAATTGAAACAAGGATTTTTTTTTAAGAAAAAGTTAAACTCCCTGTTGCCTCTGGATGCGGGAGATTTTAAAATGGCATTAGATTATTTAGTGCAGGAGTCGAGACTTGAGTCAATTAGCTCCCCACCCACATGCTTTTGGTGTTTGTACATGACTCAGCAGGTTGTTACTACTTAATCCAGAGTAGTTGATTTCTGACAGCAATTCCGCCCACCAAATATGTGATTTTTTTCACAAAAATGAATATGTTAATTTTACATGGGGCCGAACGTTTGGCATTAAACCCAGTTCTCAGTTTCAACTACAATGATTCTGCTCAAACACAGCTAGCTCATTTCGCACTAATGCCACCTCATTCTGCAGTTCACACTTGCCATCTCCCCACCGCCACCGTCTGCAAATAAAAAGTTCAAGGGACCCCTCTCCGATCTTTTAAGCAACCCGAGACTCCGCTTCTGTTCCCCAGCAAAATGATTTCCTCCAATCTCCCTCTACCCACCACCCCTCAAATATTGAGAATGGAATGGTAAACATTTCTCTGCGTGGCTTTGCACCGGGATAGAACAGCCTCTTATTATTGGGGCTGCAGGGAGGTGTGGTGGAGATGCAATGTTGGCGGATGGCTCTTTGACTCCAGGCTCAATGGTCAAGCTACCCCCCTCCTCCTCACATTTCTCGTGTGCGATGGGCAGGCATTTCCTGCGCTCCGCCAACTTCCCCATATTCAGCGAAGGGACGGGCTAACAGGGCTCGCCTGCCTCGCTTGCAATGTTTACATCTGCGGCCGCTGTTGTGGATGAGTCAGACCCAGCCTGGCACAGAAAACATCATCTCCCAATAACAACACTCCCCTTCCTCCCCACCGCTTTCGGGCTTCACTTGATCGGCAGCATGACAGAGATGGGGGGGGGGGGGGGAACGGGGGGAGGCTGACAGAGAAAGGGAGGAGGTCAACTGCACCTACCGGGATATTGAGGCGCAACATGCGCCTCTTGTTTCTCTTCATTCCGCCCTTCTTCTTGGTGGAATCCACGGCTGTGCTTCCCATAGGATCTCCTGGATTGACGGGGAGGAGGACAGGGACGGATAGATGGATGGATGGATTCAGGCGATTCCAGCACTTGAACCTGCGTCCTCCCTGGCAGCTCCAGCACACACACGCTTTTGCACAGGAGAGAGAGAGAGAGAGAGAGGCAAAAGCTGCCTCAACCCTGTCTCTGAATTAAAGCCCCCTTTTTTAAAAAAATCACCACCGACCGCAGCAATCATCCATCTGGGGGTGGATTTATTGTTTAAATCTCCCTTTCCACATCCATGTGAAGTGAGCTGCCAAACTGGGACAGTTGGTTGGAAGGAGATGTTTATTATTGTTGCCCTCGCCCTTTAACCAGCACACGTGAGGACAGCACTTCCCAATCAAGAGCCAGTCCAAAAGGGAAACAAACTCACGTTGAGAGCTACACACAGCTTCCTAAATGTGTTCCTTTTAACAATTCCACCCCCCCCCCACCCCACATGAAGCCAAATCACAGATTTGAGACCAATCGCACAGAGGAGGGACGATGCTTAAAATGCGCGTAAGCATCCGTCCGCCCCGTTTCTAAAGGAAGGAGAAACTTTTTCACCCACAAATAATACAAGTTCAGGAAGTGAACCCGGTGACGGGGCGACGCTGGTGTCGATCTGTCCAAATGCTGCAGACAAAAGTCCAAACACACACACACACCGCCCATGTCCGCCTTCCTCAAAATACCGCGGCCAAGATGAACCGTGAAAGTGTGTAAAAAAAGTTAAAACAGGATTTGCAACGAAGTAGTGGGAAATATGACACACTACTTTAACCTGAACCTGGATTGTGTTCCTAACTGTAACCCCACCCCCCTCACACACGATTTCACTCAGTGCTGGATACTATCTCGATTCAATTTAAACACAGGATCACAAGTCCTGGCAAAATGTAACAAGCAATGGGCGGCGCCACTCGGTACTTAGTAACCCAGACCATTTTCTCTCACAAATGTACATTTTCATAAAGGCTAAAAGACCCCACTCCCGGAGATAAATAAATCTTTATGTGATCAAACTTTATATTTTATACCCCAGCCTACTGCTTGAAGAATATCTTCCGCCAATGCTGCGACATTCCTTCATTCCCTACTCCTCCTCCTCTCTCTTTTCGCACTCTGACTCTGAGAATTTATTTGCAAACTGTTTCGAAAAACACTGCCCTGAGGGGGAAAAAAATCCACAAAACACCTGTAGATCTTTTTCCGAAAAAAAGGAGATCCCTGGAGGAAGGTGCAAATAGAAGCGGAATCGACACTGCTGTTACTTATCAGCTGGTATGAAGCTCAATTTTGGATTTTATCTACCCTTTCAAGCCTCCCCAAAAACAGATTGTCTGCTGTCAGCCCCCTTACACCCCCCCCCCAAAAAAACCCAGCCTGCTTCCTATTAGCCCCCTCAAAAAATAATTGTCTCCTGTCACCCCCAAAAACTAAAGTTTATTTGTTAGTCACAAGTAAGGCTTACATTAGCACTGCAATGAAATTTCCGTGAAATTCCCCTAGTTGCCACAGTCCGGTGCCTGTTCAGGTCAATGCACTTAACCAGCGCGACTTTCAGAATGTGGGAGCACGTGGGTGAAACTCATACAGACACTGGGAGGATATGCAGACTCCACACAGTGACCCAAGCCGGGAATCAAACTCAGGTCCTTGGCAGTGAAGCAGCAGTGCTAACCGCTGTGCCACGCTGCCTCCCAAAAAGCTCAGATTATCTCCTGTCACTGGCCTACAGACCCCGCAAAACACACATTGTCTGCTATCACCTCCCTACAATCCTTCACAAAAAATCCAGATTGTCTCCTGTTCCCCTCCTTAATAAGCCCCCAAAAAAACCCCAGACTGTCTGTTATCACTAGCAATTTAGCGTTTTTTGTTTGCAGGATGAGCTGGTGGGATGGGGGAGAGCTCATTGTACTGCAATGCTCCCACTGGCAACAGTCCCCTTAATGCATCTGCCCAGACTGCACATTATCAAATCTGTTACATCGGCAAGAACATTTGAAAACTGTATCTCAGAACCCCAGTTTAGAAATCTCTATCCAATTATAAAGCAATGGATGTCTCTAATCTGGAAAGAAATTCCATCTTTTATATACTCGACCATCACATGTTGTTTTCTGATGTGTCTATGAGAGAATCGTGCATTGAAATCCAAAGTCTTTAACAAACCTAGTGTTTTTTTTAAAGAGATGCATGCATTATGAAGAATTTTAAAATTGCAGTTATTGCCTTGGACGTGGGTTGGGGAGGGAGTGGTAACACTCAAGCTGGGGGCAACACTCATAACTGATTCATTAGTATAGCTCACTAAAATCCATGTAGTTTGTATGGATGTCAGCAAAACCTTTGGCAAAATCCCACATGGGAGACCTTTTAAGAAGGCTAGTGCACATGGGATACAGGGTGATCTGTCAAGGTGGAATCATAATTGGCTTAGCAGTAGGGGACACAGGTTGACTGAAGGCCAGTGACCAGTGGCGTACCACAGGGATCTGTTATTGTTCGTCATTTATATAAATGGCATAGATGATTATGTGGGGGGTTGGATCAGTAAGTTTGCCAATGACACAAAGATTGGCTGATTAACAGTGAGGTTGAGTGTCTTGGGTCTTGGGTTACAGGAAGACGTAGATGAGATGATCAAATAAATGGTGGATAAATGGCAGGTGGAATTTAACTCTGAAAAACATGAGGTGATGCACTTTGGAAGGAATAATTTGACAAGGAAGAACACTATGAAAGGTCTGACACTGAGAAGTTCCGAAGAACAAAGGGACCTTGGCGTGTTTGTCCATAGATCCCTGAATGCAGAAAGGCAGGTAAATTGGGTGGTGAAAAAGGCATGTGGCGCACTCGCCTTTATCAACTGGGGTACGGGTTACAAAAAGCAGACAGGCCATGATGGGGTTGTATAGAACTTTAGTAAGGCTACAGCTGGAGTACTGGGTGCAGTTCTGGTCATCACAGTACAGAAAGCACGTGAATACACTAGAGGGGATGTAGAAAAGGTTTACCAGGTTGCTCCTGGGATGGAACATTTAAGTTATGAGAAAGGTTGGATAGGCTTGAGCTGTTTTCATTGGAGTAGACAAGACTGAGGGGTGACCTGATTGAGGTGTTCAAGATTATGAGGGGCACAGACAGGGTGGATAGGGAGCAGCTGTTCTCCTTAGTTGAAGGGTCAGTTACGAGGGTACAAAAATTAAACATGAGGGTTAGGAGGTTTAGGGGGCATTTGAGGCAAAGCTTTTTTAATCAGAAGGTGGTGACAATCCGGAATGTACTGCCTAAGAGCTTGGTGGAGTTGGGATGCTTCACGTCTTTTAAAAAGTATATGGCTGAGTACTTGGCACACCATAACATTCAAGGCTATAGGTCAAGTGCTGACAAGTGGGTTTAGGTGGGCAGGGCAGGTGCAGACTCAATGGGTTGCACAGCCTCTTCTGCACTGTGATATTCTGTGATTCATAGAACATAGAACATTACAGCGCAGAACAAGCCCTTCGGCCTTCGACGTTGCGTCGGCCAATTAACAAAAAGCAATGACCCTCTAACCTAAACCATTCCCTTTTCATGCATAAACTTATCTACTAACCTTTTAAACGCCCCCAAACTTGGCACATCTACAACTGCAGCAGGCAGGGCATTCCATACCCTTACCACTCTCTGGGTAAAGAACCTACCTCTGACATCCATCCTATAACTACCACCCTTAATTTGAAGCTATGTCCCCTCGTGCTAGCTTTCTCCATCCTAGGAAAAAGGCTATCACTGTCCACCCTATCTAAACCTCTAATCATCTGATATGTTTCAATAAGGTCTCTTCTTAGCCGCCTTCTTTCTAACGAAAACAACCTCAAATCCCTCAGCCTCTCCTCATAAGACCTGCCCTCCATACCTGGCAATATCCTGGTAAACCTCCTCTGTACCTTCTCCAATGCCTCCGCATCTTTCTTATAATGCGGGGACCAGAACTGCACACAATACTCCAAGTGCGGCCGCACTAGAGTTTTGTACAGTTGCCACATGACGTTGCGGTTCCGAAATTCAATCCCCCTACCAATAAAAGCTAAGACTCCATATGCCTTCTTAACAACCTTATCGACTTGATTGCCAACTTTCAGGGATCTATGCACATATACAACAAGATCCCTCTGTTCTTCAACACTATTAAGAGTCCTACCATTAGCCCTATACTCTACACATTTGTTATTCCTGCCAAAGTGAATTACCTCACAATTTTCCACATTAAACTCCATTTGCCACCTCTCGGCCCAGCTCTGCAACTTGTCTAAGTCTCTCTGCAAACTATAACACCCCTCTTCACTATCTACCACTCCACCGACTTTAGTGTCATCTGCAAATTTACTAATCCATCCTTCAATACCCTCATCCAGATCATTTAAAAAAATTACAAACAGCAGGGGCCCCAAAACAGATCCCTGAGGTACACCACTTGTAACCGAACTCCACGATGAATAATTTCCATCAACCACCACCCTCTGTCTTCTATCAGCTAGCCAATTCCTGACCCAATTAGCTAAATCACCCTCAATCCCATACATCTGCATTTTCTGCAGAAGCCTTCCATGGAGAACCTTATCGAACGCCTTACTAAAGTCCATATATACCACATCAACTGCCTTACCCCCATCCACCTCTTTGGTCACTTTTTCAAAAAACTCAATAAGGTTAGTAAGGCACGACCTACCCTTCACAAAACCATGCTGACTATCCCCAATCAATTCATTTCTCTCTAAATAACTATAAATCCTATCCCTAATAATTCTTTCCAATACTTTGCCCACAACAGAAGTAAGACTCACCGGTCTATAATTCCCAGGGAAGTCTCTATTCCCCTTCTTGAACAATGGGACCACATTCGCTATCCTCCAGTCTTCCGGCACTATACCTGTAATCAACGACGATCTGAAGATCAGAGCCAGAGGCTCTGCAATCGCCTCTCTCGCCTAGGGTAAATCCCATCCAGGCCAAGGAACTTATCTAACTTCAAACCCTCAAGAATATCTAGCACATCCTCCTTATCTACTTCGATACTTTCCAGTTTACAACCCTGTATCCCAGTGTTCTCCACAATTACATTTACATCTCCCTGCGTGAATACCGAAGAGAAATATTTATTCAGTGCGTCTCCAATCTCTTCAGGCTCCACGCACAACTTCCCACTGCTGTCTCTGACTGGCCCTAATCTTGCCCTAACCAATCTTCTATTCTTAACATATCTAAAGAAAGCTTTAGGATTCTCCTTGATCCTATCATCCAAAGTCTTCTCGTGTCCTCTTTTAGCTCTTCTCAACTCACTCTTTAGCTCCCTCCTGGCTAATCTATAGCTATCCATTGCACTAACTGAGCCTTCAAGCCTCATCCTGACATAAGCCTCTTTTTTTCTTTTAACCAGCGAATTAACATTTTTAATACACCATGGTTCCCTCACTTGACCATTTCCTCCTTGCCTGACAGGGACATACTTATCAAGGACTTGCAGTAGCTGCTCCTTGAATAAGCTCCACATTTCAGATGTTCCCAGTCCCTGTAGTTTCCTAGTCCAACCTATGCACCCTAATTCTCTCCTAATGGCCACATAATTACCATTCCCCCAGCTATAACTACCCCAGGTTCATGCCTATCCCTATCCATCACTAAGGTGAGCGTAAACGAATTGTAGTCACTATCATCAAAATGTTCACCTACTTCCAAGTCTAACACCTGGTCTGGCTCATTGCCCATTCTATGACATCTTAATGTAAAACGCTGCAATGGAAGTCAATCTAGTTGCATTTCCATTGTAATTAACAAGACTGACAAAAGTTCATAGCTGTGAGTGAACAATATGTCTCTCCTCCCACCTCATAATCCAACACAGACCTAGAAACTAAATGGCCATTCAGCCTCTTAAGCCTCCTTGACCATTAAGATGCAAGGTCATTTGGTTGCTCTGTCTCAACAACTCGTATTTCCTCTGCCTCCTCCTGATACCATTACCTAAGAGGGCATTGGTGACCATGGATTTCCCTTGTGTTGGTATTATGCATGGCGAAGTACTGTAGTGGTTTGAATTTGGCTTCTATAGTACAACTGGCTAGCCAGCCTTCTGGCCAAGATCAGGTGTAAAGCTTGGATCTAGAATGTCTCTCTTGTGGGAATCCTGAATTGGATTCAATGTGAATTGGTTTTTGGAGGAAACAAGGAGATGTATTAAGAGTGTGGCCCATGAACTCCGCGCATTAGCTTTGTAACTTGGAGAAAGAAAGGCTGATGAGGAAACTCTTCTGTTCCTATTGCCTGCTACCAAGTGCACTGGAAGGATTTCCAGGCTGATAATCAACCTGCTTGGCCAAGTTACAAACACACTTTCTATGACCATTAAGTGCTAAAGTGGAACTTGAACCTGTAGCAAAGGTAACATTTCATAACATACAACATTTGAGAAGCATTAAGATGAGCACACAGGGTTATGGATCAAGTGCTGGAAAATGGGATTAAAATGGATAGGTGCTTGACAACCAGCACAGACATAATGAGCTGAAAGGCCTCTTTCTCTTTGGGCAAAATCTTACTAAAAAAATGGCAGAGTGTTGTTTCCAGCAAGAAAGATGGTGTCTTTCTCTCCAGAGAAACCAGTTGGTTTTCTCTCCAGATCTTACAACATACTGCCAAAAAAAAAAAATTTCAGGGGCATATTTCACACCAGCATACAGGAGGGCCAGGACCTCAACACACCAGCAAAACCCATCTTAAAAATGTCAGAAGATTAGAACGTGAATAAACCTACCTTTCCCCAGTCCACCACAGAGGTCCCCTTTACCATCAGAGTTGTCACTTCACCCCCTCCCCCTCACAATCATCAGCACCTTCTCACCTTCTCCTCCTCCACCCAGCCTGAGCCAGCATCTAATCCCCCCTCAGTGGCCATTGCCAGTATCGCCTGCTTTTTCACTCTTGACCACCACCACATCCATATGTTGGCATGGTGCCAGCCTGTGCTAAGTGCCAGTGTCAGGCCCTCTGCCTGGCCATATCCCTTTCTGCCAAGGACATTTACAGTCCCGGGGAGACCTCCCACAATGGGTTCAGGTCTAGGTAATCCTGTTGTAAATGGTGCCAACATGACATCACACCAGTGCCCATTGAATATCTGGTGAAGGGGCAAGTCCCAGACTGAGTGCTCGCTAATGTATTAAATGAGCCTTCCGCAGTGTGTTTCACACCACTCCACTGGCAAAGGGCCGGTAAAATCAAAACTCGAAAACTCACCAGCGAGAATTTGGATTTTGAGCACATACCTCCATTACCGGGGAGAGTACAGGTTCCAAATCATCTCCGTGACTGAATGATTAGGGAATGCTCCCAACTCAAGACCTTCTAACTTGCATTTATATAATAAAAATAGAAAATGTGAAGATATTCTCCCTCCACAATTGCTGCCTCAATCGTTGAGCTTTTCCAACATTGTTTCTATTTCAGATTTCCAGCACTCACAGTACTTTTCTTTCACAATTGCTTTGATATAGCACCGCTAACATAGCAAGGCACTCCAGAGTGTTTTACCAGCAAAATTTGTCATCAAGCCAGATGGATAAATCTAAGGTCATCCATTTTGGTAGGAATAACAGCAAAATGGACTATTATTTAAATGGTAAAAAATTCTCGTATGCTGCTGTGCAGAGGGACATGGCTGTTCTTGTGCAGGAATCTCAAGGAGTTGGTTTGCAAGTGTAGCAGGTAATTAAGAAGGCAAATTGAACTTTGTCCTTTGTTGCTACAGGGGTGGAGTTTAAAAACGGCTACATTATGTTGCAGCTATATAAGGTGCTGGTGAGACCATACCTGGAGTACTGTGTACAGTTTTGGTCACCTTACTTGAGAAAGGATATACAGGAACTGGAGGAGGTGCAGAGAGATTCACTAGGTTGATTCCAGAGTTGAGAGGATTGACTTATGAGGAGAGACTGAGTAGACTGGGGCTTTACTCATTGGAATTGAGAAGAATGAGGGGAAATATATAAGATTATGAAAGGAATTGATAAGATAGAAGCAGGCAAGTTATTTCCACTGGCAGGTAAAACTAGAACAAGGGGGCATAACCTCAAAATAAGGGGAGCAGATTTAGGACTGAGTTGAAGAGGAATTTCTTTGTACAAAGGGCTGTGAACCTGTAGAATTCCCTGCCCAATGAAGCAGTTGAGGCTCCTCATTGAATGTTTTTAAGGCAAGGATAGATGAATTTTTGAACAGTAAAGAAATTTTAAGGGTTATGATGAGCGGGTGGGTAAGTGGAGCAGAGTCCACAAAAAGATCAGCCATGATCTTATTAACGGTGGAGTAGGCTTGAGGCACCAAATGGCCTACTCCTGCTCCTAGTTCTTATGTTCTTGTAAGACATTAGGAAAGACGATCAAGAGTTTAGTTGAACAGTTAAGTTTTAATGGAATATCTCAAAGCGGGAGGTCTGAAGGAGTTTTTTTTCCTTTGTATTCAAGGGATTTGAGCCTCACTGGCTAGGCCAGTATTCAGTATCCATTCCTAATTGCCCTTTTTGATGGTGGTAGTGATGTAAGAATATTTGTATTTATGGTTTGGTGAGGGAGGGAATTCCAGGATTTAGGGAGTGAATTCTAGGGCTTAAGGCAGCAGAAGAAAGTGGGAAAACAGCTGAACTGCTGGTGCAGTGTTTAAGAGGTGCCGTGATAGAGTGGAGATGTCAGCCCTCCCTATTTCTGTAACCCTCCTCCAGTCCTAGAACCATCCTTGATCTCTACACTCTCCAATTCTGGCCTCATACCTGTCCTCCACCTTCTCCACCCTACCAATGGCAGCTTTGCCTTCAACTGCCTTAGCCCTTAACTCTGGAATTCCTTCGTCAAACCTCTTCGCCTCAATACTCCCCCTCCTCCTTTAAGACTCTAATTAAAATCTGTCTCTTTGACTAAGCATTTGGTAATCAATTCTAACAATCTCTTTGGTTGCTGACAATTTTCAATTGATTGCACTCCTGTGAAGCACATTAGGATGTTTTACTATTACAATAACAAAACATTCTAATGCAAGTTGTTATTGGTACCCAGTTTACAAATATGGAGAGGTATGAGTTCCAGATGAATCTTTCATAGCGGAAGATCATTCTACAGTTGCTCCAGTGAATCAATCCGCTCATTCAAAAGTTGTTGTAATCGTAGGGATTACTTGACTGCTTTTGGACAAATGGGGAGCAGTCATGCAATATAGAGCCCTGTTTAATGAATGGAATTTAATAGAGTATATAGCATATTTTTCAGTAGATGAGACATTTTTCTTCTAAATGTCTAAGTAAATGTCAAACCTCTTCTTCACAGAATCCTTACAGTGCAGAAGGAGACCATTCAGCCCATCATGTCTGCACCAATCACAATCCCACCGAGACTCTATCCTCTTAATCCCAAGTATTTATCCCAGTATTTCCTCCGACACTATAGGACCAATGAACCTAATCCACACGTCTTTGATCTTATACACCATTTCAACTTATCTACTGTTTAAGTGGCTTTTAGATGCCAATGCCTTGTAAATAAATCCAAGCGAACCTCATATGTCATATCAAAATGCCTCCAGTCAAGCTACATCAATCCTAGACAGCAGCATTCAAGCTAGAAATCATGAAATATGCTGAAGAAAATGGCAGGAACATGGCTGCTCATTGTAAATAGAGTCAGTGAGAAAAATGTTTGGACTGGCACTAGAAAAAGGATATGCTGTGTACAACAAACAAGACCAAAAAAAAGCAAGTCATCAATCTCAAAGGTAAAAAGAAATATTAAAAGGAAAGTAAGTTACTCTACTTGGTAGAATGGACAAAACAAAGCCAGCATCACAGCAATTCCTACAATCTGCCATGGTAATAGGAACATGGGAAAATCTCACACCCATAGCAATTGGTAGTCAAGTTAAACTAATGACATGACCAAGCTTTCGCTTCAAAGTATATTTTATCTATTCTTACATGACTTGGCTTCCTTCAGCCAAAACAGTTACCTAAAATTAACCCAGAACTACATGTTCTCTACCCTTCAGGAATGTTCCCAATCATTGGTTAATATCTCTTTCCTGCCCTTCAGCTGCTCCCCTAACACCTTGGCAAAGGTAACGTAAAGGGTTTGAGATGGTTACCTATCCATCTGGACTTGATTCAGATAGCCATCAGTGATGGAATAGGCGGTACATAAAAAACACAAAAAAATTCCAAGGAAGTTCCTTGGTTGACCTAATCTCCTGTTTGCAAGAGAAGATTGGCTGAAATTCTATCTTTGTTCTGCACCAGTGCCCGAATTATAAATTGGTGGTCATTTAATCACTTACTGCAGTCCAGCATAGATTAACTGAGTGTGCTTTTCTCACTAACATCACCAGCCAAGACATTAAGGCTGTACAGGTTTGTTGGAACTACCTCTGAGGAGCTTGATGCTTTCAGCTACTTTTCCTGCTCTCGGGAATTGAAAGTTAGTTAACAATTCTTGAATGGCTCAATCCGAAACCAGATTAATTTTCGTAAAAAACGGGCCAAAAGGACCTATGCACTTTAATGAATTGAATACCACCTGGTCACAGGCAGCACAGCAGTTTTCCATGAGGTGCAGATTGCACGTTTTTGAAAGCTTTGCAGGTATTCGCAAAGATAAATTTTGGTACTTAATGCATCATGGCATAAATGCATTTAAGGGGAAACTAGATAGACATATGAGGGAGAAAGGAAGAGAAAGTTAGATGAAGAAGAGTGGGAGGAAAGTCATGTGGAGCACGAGTTCAGATGGGATGCATAGTCTGTTTCTATTTTGTATCTATTATGACATGTTGAAACCCTTACAATAAAAGGCTTCTTAAAAGGTCATTATGCAACCTGCACACACTTTCTTTTCCCCTTTTCCAACAGATGGCAATTCTTAATTGCTTGGAAGAGTGAAAAATAATGAAACTCTTTGTATTGGTATCGATATAATAAGCATTCATTTACACTTGCTTTATTTAATTCCCACAATTATCTTCGAGGTTTTCACTTCAGCTATTTACTACCTCCAATCAACGAGGTCTCTGAACAGCAGCGGGTGTGTAAAATTTAAGCATACAATCAGGAAAATTTATTTCTATCATAAATTTAAGAAGTTCTGTTCAAATTTGTTCTTAGTATTTCACTGGAGACAGAAGATTTGCCCATTTCAACCAGTTTAATTTTTCATACGGATAGAAAAGTGAAAGCTTAAACTCTGACTTGATGTATTCCAAGGAGAATAATATGCTGCCTTACGGCCGGAATTTTACTGAGACGCCCGCTCCAGTTCCAGGAACGGGCAAAACTCAGGGAACGGTATTCTCTGTTGGCCTTGGCAGAATTGAACAAAACTCGGGCAGACAAGCCTCTAAAATTCTGCCCTACAATTTAGAAGTGCACTTTTGGAGATACCACCTTTCAGGTGCGAGGATCAACTGGTTCTTTGTCTGCCCTTCTAGAACGATGTAAAATTTCCTGTGATGCTATTTCAAATGGCCTATCCAACAGAGCGTAGTATCAAGAATGGAAGGACACAAAGAAGCAAATGTGATGTGAGAAAAAGCTTTTTCACACAGTGAGTGGTTAGGGTCTGGAATGCACTGCCTGGAAGAGTGGTGGAGGCAGGTTCAATCAAAGCATTCAAGAGGGCATTAGATGATTATTTGAACATAAACAATGTGCAGGAGCATGGGGAAAAGACAGGGGAATGACACTAAGTCATGATGCTCATTTAGAGATTTGGTGCAGACAAGATAGGAAAAAATGGCCTCCTTCTGCACCATAACAATTACGTAATCCTGCAAAAAATTCTTGGACTTCCAGAGGTTTGTGAAAGGTGCAACATAAATTCAATTATTTGTACTCACAGATTAGTTGAATTAACTGAGCAATCAGTGAAATGAAAAGGCCAACTTAATTTGATTATTATTGTTGTATGCATTAGTACACAGCGAAAAATATTGTTTCTTGTGCGCTATGCTGACAAAGCATACCATTCATAGAGAAGGAAAAGAGAGAGTGCAGAATGTAGTGTTACAGTCATAGCTAGGATGTAGAGAAAGATCAAATTAATGCAAGGTAGGTCCATTCAAAAGTCTGATGGCAGCAGGGAAGAAGCTGTTCTGGTCGCCACATTATAAGAAAGATGTGGAGGCATTGGAGAGGGTACAGAGGAGGTTTACTAGGATGTTGCCTGGTATGGAGGGCAGGTCCTATGAAGAGAGGTTGAAGGATTTGAGGTTGTTTTCGTTAGAAAGGAGGCGGCTAAGGGGGATCTTATTGAAGCATATAAGATAATTAGAGGTTTGGATAGGTGGACAGTGATAGCCTTTTTCCTAGATGGAGAAAGCTAGCACGAGGGGACACACTTTAAATTAAGGGGTATGAGTTATAGGACGGATATCAGAGGTAGGTTCTTTACTCAAAGAGTGATTAGGGAGTGGAATGCCCTGCCTGCAGCTGTTGTAGATGCGCCAAGTTTGGTGGCGTTTAAGAGGTTAGTTGATAAGTATATGGATGAGAAGGGAATGGTTTAGTTAGGAGGGGCATTGCTTTTTATTTTGGTCGGCACAACATCGAAGGCCGAAGGGCCTGTTCTGTGCTGTATTGTTCTATGTTCTATGTTCTATGTTCTCGAGTCAGTTGGTATGTGATCTCAATGAGGAATAGCCATTTTGTATTTTTTCCCAACGGAAGAAAGTGGACAATTTGTTAAAGTTCTTGGGACTTATACCAACCAATAGGAAAACAGATTTATTGCTGAAAGTGTAAGACAAAAGAATGGGAACTTAAATATATCGAGCTGATGGATTCAAATTTGTTTGGCAAAAATGTATTCTACAGAGTCAAGATCATCTGAAATGCAAGAAGACTTTGAATAGTGATGAAAAATTCTGATCAAGTTTTCAGCTCACATGGGACTTCGGGTGCCAAGACCTGAATGTAAAAGAAAAAATAAGATGTTCTAAAATGTCTGCGACTGCTATTCTTAATCCAGCCTTTGATGTTGGTGTTTAATAGCAGCTCAAAAGGAATCACTCAGAATTTCCATTCATTTGGCACCCAACTCAATCCCCTCATTATACTGTACAAGAAATCAGAAACTCAATGCCAGCACTGATTAAAATCATCTCACGCTTTAGATCTCAAAACACAAAAATTGCACAGAATGATACAGTGCAGGAATACATTATTCAACCTAAAAGGTCGAAGTCGGTGTTTATGTTCCACACAAGCTTCGTCCCGCCCTCTTCATCCAATCCTTTTTGAACGGCCTTTCTCTTTCGTGCTTATCCAGTTTCCTTTTAAATGCATCTCCGCTATTCATCACAGTGACTCCTTGTGCTAGAACATTCCACATTCTCAATAAAGAAGTTTCTCCTGAATTCAATATTATTATAGAAGGTATAAAAAACATTTTCATGTGAAATTTACCAATTCCAAAAAATACTGTTCTGGTGGCAGGGAAATATAACATTTGCAACGCATCTCACCTCTTAAGGTCCTGGTGGAAATATTTCATATTGAAAAGTTAGGAGTTCCAGGAAATTCCACAGCTGACGGGTTGTGACTTGCCACAGTACATGTCCAGAGGTGAAAAAGAAACAGCATGTTTATCAGCTGGCTATTCCCCATTGGTGGCAGGTTCATAGGACATGAGTACTTAGGTATAAATGGCATCCAACATGAAGATGTAACTCCCCACCTTTCCCCATCAGCCTTTCAACAAATGACAGACCAAGACAGCTTTGGAGAGAGGGCACCAGGTTTCCTGGTCTTGAGGGTATTGGCTACGAGAAGAGGTTGAATAATCTAAGATTGTTTTCACTAGAAAGATGGAGGCTGAGGGCAGACCTGATAGAGGTCTACAAAATTGTGAGACGCATAGACAGGGTGGATAGTCAGAGGCTTTTTCCAAGCATGGAATGTCTATTACAAGAGGGCACAGATTCAAAGTGAGAGGAGGAAAGTTTAAGGGAAGTGTGTGGGAGGAGGTTTTCCACGCAGAGAATGGTGATGCCAGGAATGCACTGCTAAAGGAGGTGGTGGAAGCAGGCACATTAGCAACATTTAAGAGGCAACTGGATGATTTAATGAATAGGGAGGGCAATAGAGTGATATGGACCAAGTAAGGGCAGAAGGTTTTTCCTAGTTTTGTTGGAGCATCATGATTGGCATAGGTTTGGAGGGCCAAAGGGCCTGCTCTTGTGCTGTACTGTTTGTTCTTCATAAGGTGACTATACATGCTCATATGAACTCTTCAAAAGAGCTTGCTAATTAATTTAGCTCCCTGCTATGTCCCCATGGTTATGACAATTCCTCTCCTTCAAGCATCTTTTTTTTAAAATATAACACACATCTATGATCTGAAATATGATGGTGGAAGGGGCGTTGGAAGCAGATTCAATTTCAGCCTTCAAAGGGAAATCTGCCCATCTTCCCTCTGGTTCTAAGAACAAAGAAAAGTACAGCACAGAAACTGGCCCTTCAGTCCTCCAAGTCTGTGCCGATCATGATGCCCTAACTAAACTAAAAGAAAAATCTTCTGCCCTTACTCTGTACACTATGTCTTAACTTTGTGCCTTCTTACTGGCCACATGCACTCCAATCAAAACTCTATATAATTTCGAATGCTTCTACTCAACCGCCCCTTAATTTTTTCTGTTCTAAAATGAAACCACGATATTAAGAATCAGGAGCTAGTAAAGGATATTCAATGAGATCCTTGCTGATCTTCTACCCTTACAACATTGCCCATCCTATTGCAATATCCCTTGTACAAAAATCTATCTATCGATTCAATGATTAAGCATCCACAGTCTGCTGGGGTAGATGATTTCAAAGATCCACATCCCTTTGAAGAAAATTCTCCTCATCTCAAACCAAAATGTCCTATTGGTATTGATTACTTTTCAGGCAGACAATAGAAAGGTAAAGAAAAAAAAGTCTGAAAATTCCGGTAACTCGAATTCCATTCAAAATACACAAATGTATCAGCACGTGAAAAGAAGAAAAAAAAAACACATTCTGCATTTGCAAGTCTCTGTATGAAAAAAACAAGAACATAAGTATGGAAAATAGAAAATGTTATCTAGACTTGAAACGTTGGCTCTATCCCTCTCCCCACAGATGTTGTGAGGCCTGCTGACATTTTCTAGCATTTTCTGTTTTTGTTTCAAATTCCAGCATCCACAGCGTTTTACTTTTAACAACACAAATATGATATTGGTGTTGTCACAATGGTCCTGATCAGTGCTTACCCATACTGTGGAGCAGCCTCCAACATCTGCACATTCATGTTTCAGTGTAGAAATCTGTGAATGCAGTGGGCAGCACGGTGGCACAGTGGTTAGCACTGTTGCCTCACAGCACCAGGGACCCTGGTTCGATTCTGGCCTTGGGGTCACTGTCTGTGAGGAATTTGCATATTTTCCCAGTACCTGCCTGGGTTTCCTCCGGGTGCTCCGGTTTCCTCCCAAACTCCAAAGAGGTACAAGTTAGGTGGATCGGCCCAGTTAAATTGTCCTAATAGTCTCAGGGAGATTAGCAGGGTAAATATATGTGGGGTTACAGGGATAAGGCCTGGGTGGGATTGTTATCAGTAAAGCTTCAATGGACTGAATGATTGCTTTCTGCTCTGTAAGGATTCAGTGAATGATTCTATGAAATTGGCATGTTGCTGTTCAAGTTGCCCGCTCCTTCACAAGCTTCACTCACACAAATACCTCACCAAGATATTCAACATTAAAATAAATGAACAGCATGAAGTTGCAATACTTGCACAATGGGAATGCCAAAAACTTTTCAGACTGTCCGTTCAACATTTTGGAGTCGGCTTGTGTATTCAAGCACAGGATAAATTTCAATGGCAACATAGTCTTAATTACAACCGAACAACTTCTATAATATTAATTTTATAAAGTATGTACAGGTGTGGGGCGAGGCAACTCACTTGAAAACTCTTCTTTTAAAAGCAGTTGTCAATTTTGTTAGTTTGTTTTATTGGTATACTCAAAAGAGAGGTCACCTTCCATAACCGCTGGATGTCATGGGGGCTGGAGTGCATCTTCACCGCCTGAAATAAGTTCCAATTAAAGCTTTTGTAAGTTATAATAAAATTATAATGCTCTTTTAAGAGGTTGATCTTTTAGAACCATAGAATAGAATTCCTGCAGTGCAGAAGGAGGCCATTCAGCCCATCGAGGCTGCACCTACAACATACCCTGTCCCTGCAAACGTAGGTATTTACTCTATCAATCCTTCTAACCTACACATCTTGGGTCACCAAGGGACAATTTAGCATCGCCAATCCACCTAGCCCGCACATCCTTTGTTTATTTACCGGTATTACAAAGAAACCTTTGCATCCCCATCTTTGTGTGACAGCACAGTAGCACAGTGGTTAGCGCTGCTACTTCACAGCACCAAGGACCCAGGTTCGATTCCCAGCTTGAGTCACTGTCCGTGCGGAGTTTGTATGTTCTCCCAGTGTCTGCATGAGTTTCCTCCGAGTGCTGGGGTTTCCTCCCATATTCTGAAAGACATGCTGGTTAAGTGCTTTGATTCAAATAGGTGCTGGACTGTGGCGAATAGGGGAATTTCAAAGTAACTTCATTGCACTGTTAATATAAGCCTTACTTGTGACTAATAAATAAGTAAACTTTAAGATAAATAAACTTCATTAAGGGGTCGATCATCTGATTTCCTTATTGCTCAAGAATATCTACAGACATAATGGGAGTGGTGATGGCTTCCAGAGTATATTTGAATGGCTCACTTTGCTAATAAATCCAAAACTGAGTACGTATTAACTTTTCCTCTTCTCTTTCACTAACTCTTTATAAGAGGTTTCATGCGGTAGCAGAGAATAGTTGCCTGAAGGTGGAGGTTGGAAATGAGAAATCTTGTTCAGATGGGAAGGTACAGTTCATGTAACCTTTGTGAAGAATGACTAAAAGTGCATGTAGGTTGTCGGGGTCAGATTATCCCCTGATATTCTCACGAGTTTCAATCTTACGATTGAATGGATGGGTGAGCAGAGCTTACGTCCCTGCTAAACAGGAAACAAGGTATAGGAAAATGGAAACACAGAACGTAGGAGGAGGGGGGAGGAAGAGGCCATTCAGCCCTTTGAGCCTGCTTCTCCATTCATCACGATCATGGCTGATCATCCAACTTAATAGCCTAATCCTGTTTTCCTCCCCATTACCTTTGATCCCATTCGCCCCAAGTCCTATCAATATCTCTGGTCCTAACACTGGTGCTTTGAACTATCGTAAAATGAGAAACGATGTATTCTGTGAGCTGGCAGCCTCTTAGATACTGAGAGAGGTTTAGCACTTCCATTCGGTTTCATGGATGAAATTTGCAAGAAAGATGATCTACTGGATGCCTACATCACATGGTCAACACTTTGAGAGATCTTGAAAGACAGACAGTCATTCCGTGAAGGAATATATTATGCTTCTTCAGGCTGTATAACAGATTGAAGAGATTCTTACTTGTAAATTCTTGTTTGGCGCTTGCATTTAAATGACTGGATTCTGTTAAGTTGTCACGTATGGACAGGCTGTTCCCACCTGGAGTTAGTTTTCATAAAGAGACTCCCGTTTGGAGCAGATGTCTGACGCCTTGAAAGAATTTCTGGGGAAGCAGTCATTCCAACAGGCTAGAGGGCACAAATAGGAATTCTTCAATGCCATAAAGGAGGCAATGGCTGCAGCATTTCAGGATTATCCTGGGGCAGTTATCCTGTGGATATGGGTGTCTATACAGTGGTAAGGTTACGGACAAAAGCAATGAGGATGAAGGTATTTTTAATTTGCTGACAAGACAAAGATAGGTGGGAAAGTAAGTTTTGAAATTGACGTTCAGAGGCTGCAAAGGGACATAGATTAAATGAGTAGGCAAAGATCTGGTAACTGAGTATAATGTCCAGAGATATGAAATGGCCTACTTTGGCAGGAAAAGAATAACAGATAAACTTATTATTTAAATGGTGAGAGATTGCAGATGGTGAAATGTAGAGGGATCTGGGTGTCCTAGTCTATGAACCACAAAAGTAGGGAGATTAGTTATACAGGCATTGGTGAGATCGCATCTGAAGTATTGTGTACAGTAATGGTTCCCTTACTTAAGGGAAGTTCTCAATATGTTAGAAGCAATTCAGGGAATGTTAATTAGATTAACATGAGGAATAGATTATTTTATTATGATGTTGGACAGATTAGGTTTATATCCACTAATATTTAACAGAGTCAAAGGCAACTTGATTGAAACATAAGAGATCCTGAGGGTTCTTGACAGCGTGGATGTGGAGAGGATGTTTCCTCTTGTGGGAAAAACTGGAACTAGAGGCACAGTTTAAAAATAAGGGGTTGATAATTTAAAACAAAAATGAGCTTTTTTTTGCTCAGAGGGTTATGAGTCTTTGGAACTCTCTTCCACAAAATGCAGTGGAAGCAGAGTGATAGAGAGTTGGACAGATTCTTGATTAAGGGGCTGAAAGGTTACTAGGGGTCGGCAGGAATGTGGGGTTAACGTTACAATCAGATTAACAATGACCTGACTGAATGGTGGAGCAGACTCCCAAGGAATACCTCTGCTCCTATTTCATATGTTTGTATGTTTAGCAGATCTGCATATCATAGCAGATGACAGGACTGAGCAGCAATAGTAAGTGAATGGACGCTTGGTATGCCTGGGGAACAGATAAGAACAGGGGTGGCTCAAACATTATTCTGAGATGAACTACCCAAAGCAGAACAACAGGGTTCTTGAATTGACACATGACGCAGAATTTTAGAGATTGAAGACGAATTGCACCAGACAGAAGAAGCTTCAGCTCAGTGACGAGCGTATTAGTCGATGATCCATCTGACTCTGCAATATTTTATAGTGGCTGCACCTCATAGAACATAAAACATAGAACATTACAACGCAGTACAGACCCTTTGGCCCTCAATGTTACACCAACCTGTAAAACCAATCTGAAGCCCATCTAACCTACACCATTCCAATATCCACCATATGTTTATCCAATGACCATTTAAATGCCCTTAATGTTGACAAGTCCAATGCTGTTGGAGGCAGAGCATTCCACATCCTTACTACTGTCACACAGTGAGTGGAACAGACTTGTCAGCTATATTGCCTCAGCAGTGAGGTTCGATGTAAGTTAAAGGATTATAAAAGCTCCAGATGTGTTAGCTTCAAAGGTGACAATACACTGCGGTTGCTTAAAGAGCTGGTGATTCTGCATGAAAGAGCTGGAATAAGCAGAATTCACTTTAGATGGTTGGAGGGTATAGTCCCTATTAATTGGTCTCTGGGAGGAATTACAAGTTATCTTCTGTGCTGGGTGATAGCCCTCGACCCTAGAGTAGAGTATAGTTAAAGTCATAGAGATTTACAGCATGGAAACAGGCCCTTCGGCCCAACATGTCCATGCTGCCTTTTTTTTAAAACCCCTAAACTAATCGCAATTGCCCACATTTGGCCCATATCCCTCTATATCTGTCATACCCATGTAACTATCTAAATGCTTTTTAAAAGACAAAATTGTACCTATTACCTCTGGCACTTTGTTCCAGACACTCACTACCCTCTGTGTGAAAAAATTGCCCCCTAGACACTTTTGTATCTCTCCCCTCTCACCTTAAACCTCTGCCCTTTATTTTAGACTCCTCTATCTTTGGGGAAAGATATTTACTATCTAGCTGATCTATGCCCCTCATTATTTTACAGACCTCTATAAGATCACCCCTCAGCCTCCCACACTCCAGAGAAAAATATTCCAGTCAATTCAGCTTCCCCTTATAACTCAAACCATCAAGTCTTGGTAGTGTCCTAGTAAATCTTTTCTGCACTCTTTCTAGTTTAATAATGTCCTTTCTATAATAGGGTGACGAGAATTGCACATAGTATTCCAAGTGTGGCCTTACCAATGACATGTACAACTTCAATAAGACGTCCCAACAATGTTCTGACCGATGAAACCAAGCATGCCAAATGCCTTCTTCACCACTCTGTCCACCTGTGATTCCACTTTCAAGAAGCTATGAACATATACTCCTAGATCTCTTTGTTCTGTATCTCTCCCCAACACCCTACCATTAACTGAATAAGTCCTGCCCTGGTTTAATCTACTAAAATGCATCACCTCACATTTGTGTAAATTAAACTACATCTTCTATTCGTCAATACTGTGGCCCAATTGATCAAGATCTCATTGCAGTTGAAGATAACTTTCTTCACTGTCCACTATGCCACCAATCTTAGTGTCATCTTCAAACTTACTAACCATTCTTCCTGTATTCTCATTCAAATCATTAATATAAATGACAAATAACAGTGGGCTCAGCACTGATTCCTGAGGCACACTGCTGGTCACAGGCCTCCAGTTTGAAAAACAGTTCTCTGCAACCACCTTCTATCAAGAAGCCAATTTTGTATCCATTTAGCCTGGACCCTGTGAGATTTAACCTTATGAAACAACCTACCCTGTAGTACCTTGTCAAAGGCCTTGCTAAAGTCCATATAGACAATGTCAACTGCACAGCCCTCATCTACTTTCTTGGTTACCCCTTCAAAAAACTCAATCAAATTTGAGAGGCATGCTTTTCCACTCACAAAGCTATGCTGACTGTCCCTAATCAGTCCTTCCATCTCTAAATGCCTGTGGATCCCGTCTTTCAAAATACCTTCCAACAATTCACCCATCAGAGATGTGAGATTCACTGGCCTGTAGTTCACAGGCTTTTCCCTGCAGCCTTTTTTAAACAAAAGCACAACATTTGCCACTCTCCAATCTTCAGGCACCTCACCCATGACTATCGATGATTCAAATATCTTGGTTAGTGACCCGCAATTTCCTTGTCTTCTTGAAGCAGATGGGACCCTCAGATCAGAGAAAAGAGAGGTTGAAAATATCTGTGAATACCCTCACCAGCTGGTCCACGCAGGATCCGAGTGCTCATCCGGGTACCCCATCTGGGCCAGTCGCTTTCCATGGGTTGACTTTTAAGAAAGCTGAACTGACACCTGCAACATGGCTGTACCAAAATGTGATATAAGCAAAGTCAGCGGCTGCACCAACCAGTGTAAAATATTGGGAAATTGGGATTTATTTAATCGCGTTTTTAAAATTAGACTGGAAGTTAGGATTAATACTTGGCATGTCTGAAATTGGTCATGGGGCAGGGAAGGGCTTGTGTTTAGAAACTGTCTTTGGTTAAGTTTTTTTTTAAACAAGCGTAGACATGTTATGTAGCAGTTTAAGCTCTCTCCGGGATTAATTACCGCAATTATCCCCAGAACTCAAAAAATGGAGAGAGAATGATTGATCTGTTGCGAAAACAGGATACCGCCATCTTGTGGCCCAGCTAAGAGTTACATGGGAAAGTGCAGATCGGAAATAAAACTCATGAAACCGGTTGTAAACAATAAAAATATTAGGGAGCAGAGTCTAAAACTGAGTTAACAAACATTAAAGTCCCCAGTAAAACAATCCACAATTTTTCATGGAGAGAACCACTCCGTTACAGACTTGGCAGTGCCTGCCTGAGTCCCCTGAAATGATCCAAGGAGCTAAATGCCAATGCCCAGGGGGTGACTTGGTGCTGCCTACCAGGCACGGGGCTGTGCCAAGGAGGCGTTGCCACTGTGCAGCTCGGGCTGAGTGATGAGCGAGAGAAGGAGAAAGGCCAGTGATTGGGATTGCCCATCGGGGAGAGTCAGGGGGGGGGGGGGGGGGGGGGGGTTTGACCTCCACAACACCAGGCCCACAGTAATGTGGTTTACTTGTAACAACGCTGAAACAGCTTCACAAGGCAATAAGTTGGATCAAACTACTACAAAAATCTCAAATCTGAACATAATCAGAAGGAATACCAGCACTGACCTGGATACTGGAACATTCCTTTACTGTCGCTGGGACAAAATCCTGGAACTCCCTCCCTAACAGCACTGTGATGTGTCTATCCCAATACAGACTAGAGAAATAAATGAATATCAATTTCGATACAAGTTCAGTTTTGCTGCTACTTGCATGATTGTATGTATTAGTTATTCATATACAAGGTTAACCATCAGCAAGGATTTCATGAATGCCTCAGAGTTCACGTTGCTTCATCTGCTGGTTTTATTTTGCATTCTGCATTGAATGTTAAGGTTTGGCCTTAACCCCATGGGCTGAAGTTGGCAGGATGAGTCAGTGTGGCTGAAGTACATTAACAAGATTAATGCTCTGGAAGACCAAGGAAGTGTTGTGCTGCACTGTTGTCAGTACAGATGAGCCCTCAAAGTATCGACTGTTCCCATGAACATTATTAGCAGCACAGTTTGATTCACCCAGGGTTGTCCAGCCTGTTGCTTTTGAGCAATACGTCAGTCTCTGACCAACTGAAAATCTGAACCTTTGCAGCCCTCAATCCTAATATCAATTATATTTCCTGTTCACAACTTGTGGCTCTGAATGTTTTGGAAAGGGCCATCACTAATGCTGTTTTATTTTAAATTATTTATCAATTAGTACCTCATCTACTAAAGTCAATGACTATCTCCATCGTTTTACTGATATTGAGGGAAAGGTTATTGTCATTGCATCAGTTCACACTCTTTCCTGTGCTCCGTCTCATCATTGTTTGAGATCCAACTCACTGCAATGCTGTCATCAGCAGATTTACATTGATCTTTCTCTACACCTTAACTATGACATAACACTGCATTCTGCACCCTCTCCTTTCCTTCTCTCTAAACAGTATGCTTTGCCTGTACCTCGTGCAAGAAACAGAGGGGGCGATTCTCCCATTCTGCTGTGCTGCCTCTTTAGCGTTATGGGCCAGAAGGTGCTCTAGCGGAGGTCAATTTAATGGCTCCCCGCTGACCACCATGGCTTCCACACAGAGCTGCAAAATATATGCAAAGGTTCCCTTTAATACTATTTGGATCTCCTTAGTAGGTCCAAGACTGAAGTCTCTGGGCCTGCTAGCCTCTCTCCTCCTCCCATCTCACCAGGAGCAATAGCTCCCCACTCATGGGGAACTGGCAGTCCAACCCTGCTGGAGTGAAGGAAGGGGCAATCTAGGCACCCCCCCCACCCTAGAGAATCAGGTGCCAGGGCTCACTCCTGGGCATTGTCAGCGCCAACCTGGGTCCCCTGGCACTATCCTAAGGGGCTAAGTGCCAAAGCCCAGGGGGCACCTTGGCACTGCCCACCAGGCATGGGACACTGCCAAAGGGAAGATCTGTGGGAGTGGGGATGTCCTGCTACCACTCTGCATTCAGACTGAGTGATGAGTGACAGAAGGAGAAAGGCCAGCGATCGGGGCTGGCCATCGGAGTGAGGGCTGGCTGTCTGACCTCCACAACGCCAGGCCCACAACAATGTGGTTTACTCTTAACAATGCTGAAATGGCTTCACAAACCATTAAGTCCGATCAAACTGCTATGAGAAAGATCAAATCTGAATAAGACTAGCGGAGTGACCTACGCTCACCTGGGCACTGGAACCTTCACTGTCGCTGGGTCAAAATCCTGGAGCTCCCTCCTAACAGCACTGTGATATATCTACTCCAAACAGGTGACAACAGTGTGAGAAGGCAACACACCTTCTCAAGGATAATTAGAGATGGACAATGAACGCTGGCCTAGACAGTAATGCTGACATCCAAAAAAGGAATAAAAATGTGTTTCGCACCCAACTAAGATATTTTGAATTGTTATCTTAAAGTAGCAGTCATCTTGTGCACACAAGGTCACCAATAGTTGTTCTGTTTTTCCCTGGCAATCTGACCCACCACAACTCCTTTTCTTCCTGTTGTTCGGCTTTCTATGTTTATTTTCTGTATGATGCTGAGCAACATTCATACCAGCACTTAAGTGAAAGAGTCCTTTAGAAACATCATTGGAATTTGTCCGAAGATACCAGTTGCAGAAAAGAATTTGCTTGGTCAATTATCACAGTTTAGCTCATCCCCCAAGTGTATATTTGTGAGGACCTTTAACAAATAATCCTTCATTTTATTCATTAACGATGGTGGAGGAATCCAGAATGACAGGGTCATAGTTGAGGAGAAGGGGTAAATGTTTTAGAACCCGGATGGTGGTGAATGTGTGGCATTCACTGCCACAGAATGTAGCTAAGGCCAAAACATTGTCCGATTTCAAGAAGAAATTAGATATAGCTCTTGGGGCCAAAGATATCGGGGGAAGAGGGATCAGGATATTGAATTCAATGATCAGTCATGATGAAAATGAATGGCGAAGCAGGCTCAAAAGGCTGAATGGCCTCCTCCTGCGTCTAGTTTCTATGAGTATGAGTTCTATGGTGGCACAGTGTTAGCGCTGCTATCTCACAGCACCAGAGACCCAAGTTCGATTCCCGGCTTGGGTCACTGTCTATACGGAGTATGCATATTCTCCCCGTGTCTGCGTCAATTTCCTCTGGGTGCTCTGGTTGCCTCCCGTAGTCCAAAAGACATGCTAGTTAGGTGGATTTGCCATGCTAAATTTAAATTCTCCCTCAGTGTACCCAAACAGGTGCCAGAATGTGGCAACTAGGGGATTTTCACAGTAACTTCATTGCAGCGTTAATGTAAGCCTACTTGTGATAATAATACACTTTAAACTTTAGCTATTGAGGCATGTTCGATGATAGCACTAAACATGCCCTTCAGAAACTCCCTGAGCTTAGACTGACACTTTGCTCAAGTTAGTGGATTGTTGTCAACGGATCAAGTCAGGTCTTCAAGGACCAACAGCTGAGAGTCAAACTGTAACTCTGGAGCAAAGTTTACGATGGTCCACAAGACAATGCAAACATTATATAATTCATAATTGTAATTCATAAACATTACATAATTCAGCCCTTGACATCAAGACCATATATGACCAAATGCGGCATCAAGGAGCCTTAGTGAAACTGGAATCAATTGGGTATCAGGGACAAACTCTCAGCTGGTTGGAGCCATACCTGGTACATAAGAAGATGATTGTGAAGTGTCAGTCATCTCAGCTCCAGGACATCTCTGCTGGAGTCCCTCAGAGGAGTGTGCTAGGCCCAGTCATTTCAGTTGCTTCATCAATGACCTTCCCTCCATCATAAGGTCAGAAGTGGGGATGTTTGCCTATGATTGCACAATGTTCAGCACCATTCATGACTCCTCAGATAGTGAAGCAGCCCATGTTGACATGCAACAAAATTTGGACAATATTCAGGCTTAGACTGACAAGTAGCAAGTAAAATTCGCGCCACACAAATGCCAGGAAATGACCATCACCAATAACAGACACTGCAACTACTGCCCCTTGACATTCAATGGTGTAACCATCACTGAGTCCAACAACTGGACGCACCACATAGACACAGTGGCTACAAGAGCAGGTCAGAGACTAGGAATACTGCAGCAAGTAACTCACTTCCTAAATCCCCAAAGCCTATCCACCATCTACAAAGCATAAGTGTGATGGAATACTCCCCACTTGCCTGGATGGGTGCAGCGCCAACGACCTTCAAGAAGCTCAACACCATCCAGGAAAGCAGCCTGTTTGATTGGCACCACATCTACAAACATTCAATCCCTCCACTATCGATTCTCAGCAATAGCAGTGTGTTTATCTATAAGATGCACTGCAACAATTCACCAAAGATCCTTAGACAGTATCTTCCAAACCCGTGACCACTTCCATTCAGAAAGACAAGGATACATGAGAACACCACCTGCAAGTTCCCCTCCAAGACACTCACATCCTGCCTTGGAAATATATTGCAGTTCTTTCACAGTTGCTGGGTCAAAGTCCTGAGATTCCCTCCCTAACAGCATTGTGAGTCAACCCACAGAACATGGATTGCAGAGATTCAAGGAGGCAGCTCACCACCACTTTCTCAAAGGCAACTAGGGTTGGACAATAAATGCTGGCTAGCCAGCGATGCCCATGTCCCATGAATGAGTAAATAAAAAAAAACACATGGGGATGACGACCGGAAACTGACCCAGCAGTTGAATAGTTAGCAGCCTCAGGAATGATAGATGAGCCTTTCCTATTGGAACCTCTTTCCCTACCACTCCCTCTCCAACCCCACCACACCTTCCACTATCAACTCCATCTCTCGCTCTTATTTGAAAGGGCCCAAATTTAGTGCAATATTACATAAATTCAGATTAGCTAATTCAGCATAGAGGATTGAATCAAAGAGGACTTTTTGACCTATCTGACTGATCCAACATCAATTAATCCAATTACACAAGTCAACAGGTGTGCTCAAAGTGCTTGCAACATATAAATGCATATGAAATATATACATACTATATTTACATTCACTGAAGAGATTTTTAACAATGGCATGAGGTTATCTCACTGAAAGCAATTTATATAACTGCTACCACCTTATGTAACTGCTACTATGGCAACTCACCACTTACAAAAATTATCTCATCTTGTACCTTCATTTCAAATGTTCTGAATGTTTGATGATTATATTGAAAGAATAAAAAGAACTTAATTGCAAGAATTGTATTGGTTCTATTGGCAGTAAAATCCTTAGTTTTGAAATAGCAAGTCCCAAAGCCATAGCAATGTTTGTAACCTTTACCGTAACCGTGTTTTACCACAAAGGAAAAATCATTCTCTAGCACCGAGTTTCATGCATAATCTCAAACTAGACTCTGATATATACAACAGCGTTACAAGTTTAACAGAATGAAAGCACTAAAGATTCTGGTCCATAAAGCATCTGTTTCTCTACCCTCTGAAGGCCGAATAATGATAGCAAGATGAAAAGGTATCTTCCATTATTAGCCATTCTATCAATCAAAACTGGCTTTCAAAGAAATACCCGCTACAAACCAGAGTATTAGTCCAGACACTCTTGCTTCTGCCAGCCTTACTTTATAGACCTTATAGTTGCAGCCAAACTGTGACAGTCATGTTTACAAAGTTCCCTGATGGGACAATTATAAAGGCCACACAGATGATTATAGAAGGATTAATAGCCTTGAGATGGGTCTTTCCATCAACTACCATTGTACAAAGCCAACATGTCCAGCACTGAAATGCTGCTAATCAACACAAACTAGCTCTGCTGTTCCAAGACATGTTATTCGTATGCCTGATACAAGATTCTTTAAGCAACTGTTCTCAGAACATGGTAACAGCAAGAAATGCTCAAGGCGACAGTGGGAAAACCTTAGTGATGTCCTTAAAACATCCCTGAAGAGATAAAACATCTCCATCAACTCATGGGACACCCTGGCTTGTGAAAGATCAAAATGGAGCAGGTTTATTCAGGAAGGCACTGAACTGATAGGATTTGATTGGAGCATGCAGAGGTATTGGAGAGAGCATATAAACTTCCAAACACCTCATCTGCCTCCCCTGGAACAAAGTCTGCAATGGACCTCCAGTTACCTTGAACCAAAGTGGGAGCCAATCATCCTCAATCGAGGGGGCTGCCTAACAAGAAGATTTCTGTCAACTAGTTGGACTTTGCATACCACAACATTTGATTAGCAATCCGTAGATCCATTTTTGTGCAGCAGATACACGCTAGCCAACAACATGGATCTGGCTGACTCTGACTTTACGCAGCAAGCTATAGATAAATAAGAGTATCTGCTGGGAATCCATTCAGAGAGAAAAAAGACACAACTGACTGGTTGACATTCAGTTCAGCTCATATCTGTCTGTGGAGATTGCAATCCCAAACTGTACAAGCTGCAGAATGGATAAATTGAAGATCGGGTGCAGCTGCAAATTGTTGCCACAGTTAAAAAGCTTGATTTGGTTCAGTGCATAGACAACATGGCCAGTTGGGTATGATACTGGAGAGCTGCCAGCTAAATAAGCCTGGAAAAGCTGCGGAGGTGGATTACTTAATTGCACCTTAGGGACTGCCTAATATAACTCAATTTTTGACAACTTTCCAATTTCCTCAAAAGGGTATTCTTCTTTGAATCAAGTTCTTCTCACCCCTCCACACTGCTTCATATTGTCAAAGAGGATATAGAGGTATTGATGAAGATGAACAGGCTATCAGAAAGGGTGAGACAAAAAGTCCATCACGCAAACCAGCCTCCCGTACATTGACTCTGTCTACACTTCCCGCTGCCTCACCAAAACATTTGCGTAATTAAGGACCCCGTGCACCCAGACATTCTCTCTCCTACCTTCTTTCTTCGGGAAAAAGATACAAAATCACGTACCAACCGACTCAAGAACAGCTTCTTCCCTGCTGCTGTCAGACTTTTGAATGGACTTACCTTGCACTAAGTTGATCTTTCTCTATACCCTAGCTACGACCGTAACACTACATTCCGCACTTACTTGTTTCCTTCTCTATTAACGGTATGTTTGTCTGTAGAGTGAGCAAGATACAACACTTGTCCCAGTATGTTATTACATGTGACAATAATAAATCAAATCAAAAGTTGATAGAACAACAACAGAGAAAATATTCCCATCTGTGGTGATTTCCAAAACCAGAGGTCATAAATGTAAGATGGTTTATGAGTAGAGTAAATCCAAAAGGGAATTCAGGAGAAACTTCTTTATTCAAATGTGGAAATGGCTGCCAAAAAGAGTGGTTGGGACAAACAACATAGATATATTTAAGGGGAAGCAAAATAAACAAATGAAGAAGAAAGGAATTGAAGGGTATGTTGATAAGATTAACATAGAAACTAAGAAACTAGAAGTGGGAGTAAGCCATTCTGCCCTTTGAGTCATTCATTTTGATCATGACTGATCATCAAGTTCAACATCCAAATCCTGCCTCCCCCCATATCCTTTGATTTCTTTAGCCCCAAGAGCTATATCTAATTTGTTCTTGAAGTGACACAACATTTTGACCCCAACTACTTTCTATAGCAATGCAGAAGCAGATGAGGAGGTTTGCGTGCAGCATAAACACCAGCATAGACCAGTTGAGCCAAATGACCTGTTCCTGTGCTGTACTCTCAAAATAATGGGTTTTTTTCATTCATTAATGGGGTTGTGGGCATCACTGGCAAATATTAATTGTCCATTTCTAATTGCCCTCAAGAAAGTGGTTGTGAACTGCTTTCCTGATTGCAACCGAATGGCTTGCTGGGCCATTTCAATCTTTGTTGTAACATAAGGAATGCCAACTTGCATTCAGAGCTCCTACACACAGCAGTCTTGCTCAGAAGAGAGATATGTTGACAAATTCCTGATCAGATTATTGTTCTTTGTGTATCATGGAAACTTGCAAATGGGCCAAAGACTACCACTTTCGCACCTGAAAATTACTCTGGAACGACAAAGTATCTCAAAAATTTGAACAACATGCTGCGGATGCTGGAATCTGAGGTTAAGGAAGAATGCTGATACTATGAGGCATTTAAGTGGCACGGTGTTACAGTGGTTAGCACTGCTGCCTCACAGCGTCAGGGACCTGGGTTCTATTCCCAGTTTAGGTCACTGTCTGTGTGGAGTTAGCACATTCTCCCTGTGTCCGTGTGGGTTTCCTCTGGGTGCTCTGGTTTCCTCCCACAGTCCAAAGATGTGTGGGTTAGATGGATTTGCCATGCTAAATTGCTCCTTAGTGTCAGGGGGACTAAATATATGGGGTTATGGGTAAAGGGCTTGGGGTTGGATTGTAGTTGGTGCAGTCTTGATGGGCCAAATGGCCTCCTTCCACACCATAAAGTTCTATGACTCTATACAATGACTACATGAATTGTATTTTCCACCAGTTTTTTCCACTTTTCCACTAACAGGATGCTGCCTTCAATCTGAAGACATTCTGCCGACCACACAGTTGAGCGAGATCATGTATGAATTTCAATATTGGCTCAGTGCCAAATCAGTAGGCTGAAAGTCCCAGTGTCTGACTTCAAATTAAACAACATGTTTTTTTTTAATTCATTTCTGGGACGTGGGTGTCACTGGCTGAAAAGCATTCATCCCCATCCCTGGTTGCCCTTGAATTGAGTGGCTTGCTAGGCCATTTTGGAGAGCAGTTTAGAGTCAACCACATTGCTGTGGGTGTGGAATCAAATGTAGGCCAGACCAGATAAGGAATGCAGATTTCCTTCCCTAAAGAACATTCGTGAACCAGATAGGTTCATAATAGACAGATAAGAATATAATAGAGTAAAGACCATACTCAACCAGCGCACACTTTCAAACACCAAAACAAAACATCTACTATTATTACAGATTCCCTACATTTGGCCCATGGAATCTGCACAAATCTCCGACCTGGGTCTTATCCCCATAACCCCATGTTTACCACGTTAATCCTCCTAATCTACACGTCTTGAGACACAAAGGGCAATTTAGCTATGGCTAATCCACCTAACCTACATATCTTTGGACTGTGGAAGAAAACTGGAGCACCCAGACGAAACCCACACAAACACGGGGAGAATGTGTAAACTCCACACAGATAGTCATCCAAGGTTGGAATCGAATTTGGGTCCCTGGCACAATGATGTGGCTCCTTGATTGGGCAGTACTTGCTGAACAATATTGAGTACGCTAATAGCTACACAGAAACAAATTTAAGGATATCGGTTAGCGCCTGTAACATGGCTCATTGACACTCACTCAAAGTAACATAAATATTTGTCACATTTATCAGTATTAGTAAACTTTATCAACAGTAGTTAAGGGTTATTAGTATTAATAAAGTTCATTACTGATAAAACACATTAAATATTAATAGCATTTATCAATTTTGGATTAATTAAGATCTATCAGTAAGATTTATTACTGATAAGGTACGTTAAATATTAGCAGCATTTATTAGTATTTGTAACCTTTATTAGTAGTAGTAAGAAATGGTTTATCTGGGGATAGCAATCTCCAGATTAGTCCCAGTATCACGTGTAAATAAGTACAGAAATAAGAGGATAAAACAGCTAAAGGTGTGCCTGGAAAGATGATGCAATAGGGAGGGATTTAGATTTTTGAGACATTGGGCTAGATTTTACCATTGCATCATGCCCATTTTTGGGCACGAAAATGTGGTAAAGAGTCGGGTTTGAGCCATTAACGTGATCTGAGCCGCCGCAGATGCTCACTTTTCCAAGGCCTGTCCGCCCAACTTCATCAGCATTTCTCCCTTTACCACCACGTTCGCCAATCTGAAATTAGGCCAAAATGGACAGCCCCAGCTGCTGAGGAAGTGAATTCAGAGCTTCCAACTCAGATCAGTGGGTGTGTGTGTGTGTGTGTGTGTGGCTGGGGGAGAGCAATCATTATGTGGTGGAGATGGGGGTGAGGGGAGGATGGCAGATCGTTGTCTGGTTGGGGGGTGGTGGGTGGGGGATGGGAGTGTGAAAGAAGATCATTGTCTGGGTTGGGGGGGGTGAGAAGTGAGGCTAAGATGTATTTCTGGTGGGGGGAGGTCCGATTGCTCACTGGTGGGGGGTGGGGAGCAAGGGCAGGGGATTCCGTTGCCACTTTGTGGGCGATCGGTAAGGGGAGAGAAAGGGCAGAGGCTCTTGATCGATCTGGGTAGCAGGAGGGTGGATAATTGGGACACTTAAGTTGTGAGGTTGCACGATGTCTGTGGGAGCCATCACTCGCGCTTTTCGTTCCCAAGCCACTTTCTCCGATTTTTGTGGCCCGGGAGCAATGTGACAGCAGCGCACTTTTTCAAACTTTTTTCTAACTGCACCTGCGCAGTTCAGAACTCCGATCATTTCGAACACGATAAACCCGGCCTACAGCGCAAATGGGATTCTCAATTTTTTTTTCAGGTTAAGTGCTAATGGAGGGCGCCTGAAAGCAGATTTCCAAGTTGGATCTGAATTGCGCCCAGATTCAGCATGAAGTGAAAATGGTAAATTGGGCCCATGGGGTTCAATCCTGGGAAGAAATGGGACCCGTTGAGATCAGAGGAGTTGCACCTAAATATAGCCAGGATTGAGTTCCTTAGGGATGATTTGCTAGTGCTGTTGGGAAGGGTTAAAACTAACTTGACAGGGACATGGGAAGCAGGAGAAAATAACAGAGGAATACAAAACTGCACAAATACTGGGAGAGATAAATAGCACTACAGTAAGGAATAGTAGGTTAATAGGTGGGTCAAAGGAAGAGGCAATGTACAGAGTGCGGTAAATAAGATTGGTAAGTTACAGCTACAGATTACCATATGGAATTATAATGTTGTGACTATAACAGCGACCTGGCTCAAAGAAGGGCAGGCCTGGATGTTAAATACTCCTGGAAACAAGGTATTCTGGTAAGACAGAAAAGGGACAAAAAGGGGAAGGGGGATGGTATTGATTAAAGAGAACTTGAGAAGGAGAATATGCCAGAGGGGTCAATAAGAGAATTTATTTGGTTAAAGCCAAGGAACAAAAAAAGGTGTGATTACACCGTTGTTCAAGAAGGGGAAGAGAGACCTTCCAGGGAATTATAGGCCAGTGAGTCTTACTTCTGTGGTGGGCAAAGTGTTGGAGAGAATAATTAGGGACAGGATTTATAGTTATTTAGAGAGTAATGAATTGATTGGAGATAGTCAGCATGGTTTTGTGAAGGGTAGGTCGTGCCTTACTAACCTCATTGAGTTTTTTGAAAAAGTGACTAAGGAGGTGGATGGGGGTAAGGCGGTTGATGTGGTATATATGGACTTTAGTAAGGCGTTTGATAAGGTGGCCCATGGAAGACTTCTGCAGAAAATGCAGATGTATGGGATAGAGGGTGATTTAACTAATTGGGTTAGGAATTGGCTAGCAGATAGAAGACAGAGGGTGGTGGTTGATGGGAGATATTCATCTTGGAGTTCGGTGACAAGTGGTGTACCTCAGGGGTCTGTTTTGGGGCCCCTGCTGTTTGTAATTTTTATAAATGATCTGGATGAGGGTATTGAAGGATGGATTAGTAAATTTGCAGATGACACTAAAGTCGGTGGAGTGGTAGATAGTGAAGAGGGGTGTTATAGTTTGCAGAGGGACTTGGACAAGTTGCAGAGCTGGGCCGAGAGGTGGCAAATGGAGTTTAATGTGGAAAAGTGTGAGGTAATGCACTATGGCAGAAATAATAAATGTGTAGAGTATAGGGCAAATGGTAGGATTCTTAGTAGTCTAGATGAACAGAGGGATCTTGGTGTGTATGTGCATAGATCCCTGAAAGTAGGCAGTCAGGTCGAGAAGGTTGTTAGGAAGGCATATGGAGTCTTGGCTTTTATTGGTAGAGGGATTGAATTTCGGAGCCGCAACGTCATGTTGCAACTGTACAAAACTCTAGTGCGGCCGCACTTGGAGTATTGTGTGCAGTTCTGGTCCCCGCATTATAAGAAAGATGTGGAGGCATTGGAGAGGGTACAGAGGAGGTTTACCAGGATGTTGCCTGGTATGGAGGGCAGGTCTTATGAGGAGAGGCTAAGGGATTTGAGGTTGTTTTCGTTAGAAAGGAGGAGGCTAAGAGGGGACCTGATCGAAACATATAAGATGATTAGAGGTTTAGATAGGGTGGACAGTGATAGCCTTTTTCCTAGGATGGAAAAAGCTAGCACGAGGGGACACAGCTTTAAATTAGGGGGTGATAGTTATAGGACAGATATCAGAGGCAGGTTCTTTACCCAAAGGGTGGTTCGGGAGTGGAATGCCGTGCCTGCAGCGGTTGTAGATGCGCCAAGTTTGGTGGCGTTTAAGAGGTTAGTGATAAGTATATGGAAGAGAAGGGAATGGTTTAGTTTGGAGGGGCATTGCTTTTTATATTGGTCGGCGCAACATCAAAGGCCGAAGGGCCTGTTCTGTGCTGTAATGTTCTATGTTCTACATCGTTCAATGTCATCTACCAGCCACCAGCTAGGGATGGGATGCAGAGGAACAAATTACAGGGAGTTGCAAAAAATATGCAGTTGTTATCTTACAGAACTTTAATTATCTGAATATAAACAGCGATAGTTAAAGGACAGAGAAGGGCAAGAGTTCCTAGAATGTGTTCAGGAACATTTTATATCAAAGAAACCCTACAGTACAGAAGGCGACCATTCAGCCCATCGAGTCTGCACCGACCACAATCCTACACAGACTCTCTTCATGTAACCCAACATATTTACCCTGCTAATTCCCTTGACACTAAGGGGCAATTTAGCATGGCCAACAAACCTAACCCGCATATTTTTGGATTGTCGGAAGAAACTGGAGCACCCAGAGTAAACACACAGAGACATGGGCAGAACATGCAAACTCCACACAGGCAGACACCCGAAGCTGGAATTGAACCCAGGTCCCTGGTACTGTGAGGCAGCAGTGCTAACCACTATGCCACTGTGCCATCCCAATATAGCCCTAATATATAGCGATGTGTTTCCAGTCCAATGAGAAGGAAAGCATTTCTAGATTTGATTCCAGGGAATGTGTCAATAGGAGAACATTTCAGGGGCAGTGATCATAGAATCATAGAACACTACAGCACAAACAGACCTTCAGCCCACAAGTTGTGCCAATCTTATCTCTATCTACCAGGCTTACCTATAACCCTCAATCCTATTAATCTGAAAAAGAGAGATTATTTTTGCTGCACAAATTCATTCTTGTACTCTATTTCATCATTGTTTGAGATTCAACCCACCACGGTGGTGTCATCAGCAAACTTGAAAATCAAATTGGAGGGGAATTTGTGTAGATGGTCAATCTAATTCCATTCACATATTACTCTTCTGTACTGTTCACTGTTTGATACTAAATGAGTAGCTGGGCCATTTAAGAGTCAACTGCATTGTTGTAATCATGTAGACCATGAGGCAAGGACTTTCCCCTTGAAGAATATCAGTAACACAGTGATGATAAATTGTGTGATAAAGTTTAGACTGACTAAGAAAAAGAACAAAGAACAACCTAGAGTAAAAATAATTAACCAAGAGGAAAGCCATTTTCAATGGGGTAAGAATGCATCTGAGCCAAATAAAGCGGAGTCAAAGGTTGGCAGGAAACATGATAACTAACAATGGGCTACAATCAAAGGAGGACGGCATGGTGGCACAGTGGTTAGCACTGCCGCCTTACAGTGCAGGGATCTGGGTTCAATTCCAGCCTTGGGTGGCTGTCTATGTGGTGCTCTGGGTGCTCTGGTTTAGAATCATGGAATCCTACAGTGCAAAAGGAGGCTATTCGGCCCATTGAGTCTGCACCAAATACAATCCCACCCACGTCCTACTCCCATAACCCCATCATTTATCCTGGCTAGACCACATTCACTAAGGGATAATTTTGCATGGCCAATCTACCTAACCCACACACCTTTGGACCGTGGGAGAAAACTGAAGCATCCGGAGGAAACCCATGCAGACATGGAGAGAATATGCAAACTCCATACAGACAGTGACCCAATTTGAGAATTGAACCTGGGTGCCAGGCACTGTGAGGCAGTAGTGCTAATCTCACAGTCCAAAGATGTGCAGGTTAGGTGGATTGGCCATGAATAAATTACACTTCGGTGTCCCAAGATGTGTAGTTTAGGGGGATTTTAGCAGGTAAATGTATGGCATTACGAGGATAGGGCCTTGGTAAGATGCTCCGTTGGAGAGTTGGTACAGACTTGATGTGCTGAATGACCTCCTTCTCCACTATAGGCATTCCATGATTTGATGGATCTATAAAGTGAGAGTTTGGGTGCAGTTAAGGTATATTCCATTGAAAGGGAAGACAGGACAAACAAATTCAGAGCTCTCTTGTTGGCAGAAGAAATGGAAATTAAGATAAAGAAGAAATAACAGATACCACTAGGCCATTACCTCCCCTTTCTGATATTTTAAGCACTTCACAAGAGTAAAAGGGATGCCCACGCTGGAGCTATGGAATCCACAATAGCGAGGTTGATAAAGAAATTGGAAAGTTGCTAACTGAATGCTAATGGAATGACCCCCATAAAATCTGCTAACTTGGCAAATAGTTGAAATCAGAGTGAATTCTGGAGAGTAGTGTTGTATCTTTTAAGTTGGTCCCAGAAAAACTGAATGAGCCACAATGATTTCACAAGATAAGGGAACCCTTGGCGCAAAATAAAAAGTAGGACTGAGTTTATAATATTTAGCATAGTCTTTATAAACTACAGTATTCAGTTAATAGATGTTACGTTTAATTATTTTTGAAACATAATGTTTTTGATTACAAATGTGAAATCTTGTGGTGTAGTTCTGTGGGTTCATTGCTGAATGTTTGCATTTCTTCTTTAAACATTAATGCTCTTAACTAACTCAACATCATTTTTTTGTCTCCCATATCAAGTTCTTTTATCATCTTAAATGGTCCTGTAGGCCAGCCCTTACACTTCCATTTCACAGGGGAATTTCACAGTAACTTCAATGCAATATAAATGTAAGCTTTACTTGTGACATTAATAAATAAACTTAAACTTAAAAACTGTTTGCTGAAATAAAGAGCACCTGTTCATGCTTTTTTAACTCTTTGGTGGGGTTGTGGGTGTCACTGGCTCCACCAGCATTTATTATTCATTCTAATTACTCTCAAGCAGGTGGTGATGAGCTATGCTGATTTGACTTGATTTGATTTATTACTGTCACATGTATTAACACTCAGTGAAAAGTATTGTTTTTTGCACGCTATACAGACAAAGCATATCGTTCATTGATAAGGAAACAAGATAGTGCAGGATATAGTATAACAGTCATAGCTAGGGTGTAGAGAGATCAACTTAGTGCAAGGTAAGTTCATTCAAAAGTCTGATAACTGCAGGGAACAAGCTGTTCTTGAATCGGTTGGTACATGACCTCAGACTTCTGTACCTTTTTCCCGATGGAAGAAGATGGAAGAGAGAAGGTCCTTAATTATGCTGGCTGCATTTCCAAGGCATTGGGAATTGTAGACAGTGTCACTGGGGATGGGGGGCTCGTCTGCGTGATAGATTGGGCTACATTCACAACCTTTTGTAGTTTCTTGCTACCTTGGGCAGAGCAGAAGTCACACCAAGTTGTGATACAACCAGAAAAAATGCTTTCTATGATGCAAGTTGGTGAGAGTCATAGCTGACATGCCAAATTTCCTCAGTCTTCTGAGAAAGTAGAGGCATTGGTGAGCTTTCTTAACTATAATGTAGGCATCAGAGGACCAGGACAGGTGATCTGGACACCTAAAAACTTGAAGCTCTTGACCCTTTCTACTTTGTCCCCATTGATGTAGATGAGGGCATGTTCTTCTTTACGCTTCAATGACAATTTCCTTCATTTTGTAGACATTGAGGGAGAGATTATTGTTCCCGCACCAGTTCACCAGATTCTCTACCTCATTCCTGTACTCTGTCTCCATCATTGTTTGAGATCTGACCCACTATAGTGGTGGCATCAGCAAACTCGAAAATTTACTCAGAGGGCAATTTGTGAAAATGGTCAATCTAATTTCATTCATATATTACTCTTCTGTATGTTCACTGTCTGATACTACTAAATGAGTAGCTGGCCATTTAAGAGTCAATTGCATTTTTGGAGTCATGTAGGCCATGAGGTAAGGTTCCCCCTTTTGAAGGATATTGGTAACTCAGTGGTTAGCACTGTTGCCTCATGGCGCCAAGGACCCAGGTTCAATTGCTGGCTTGGGTCACTGTCTGTGTGAAGTTTACATATTCTCCCCGTGTCTGCGCGGGCTTCCTCCAGATGCTTCACTTTCCTCCCACATTCTGAAAGACATGCTGATTAGGTGCATTGTCCCAAACAGGCACCGGAGGGTGACGACCAGGAGAATTTCACGGTAACTTCATTGCAGTGTTAATACAAGCCTTACTTGTGACTAATACATAAACTTTAACTTCAGATAAATTTTTAGACAACCGAGAACAGTTTCACTGTCAAATTTTTGCACCTTCTCCAGTGCCTCAAGGGACTGCAGAACTGTGCTTAGTACATGAAGGGTGGTAGAACCCAGGTGCTATACAGGTTTAATACATCTTCTCTACTTTTTTAAAGAAAAGTCATCAACTGAAAGGTTGGGCTGGATTTTTAAGGCAGGGTCAGGGACCTGTCACCCAGTGAATGCTGACCCCTGACCCCTGGCCTCAGCTACATCACTCATGCGACACAATATTTGAATGTAAATGGCTTAATTGATTAGGAAGTGAGCTCAGTGTCTGTGGGAGCTGCTTGCCTTGAGGCAGTGGCAAACCCATTATTTCACCCACCCATTCTAATTGTGATCTTGTTATGTGGAGCAATTTCAGTATGTATACAATCATTGCACCATAGAATGATACAGCACGAAAGGGTGAAATTTGGCCCATCTTGCCCATGCCAACCTAATTCTATGTTTCTGCCCATAGCACTGTAGTTTACTGCATTTAAGGTGCAGTTCCAGATAATATTTAAATAAGCTTTGCGTTTCTGCCTCTATCTCAACTCAGGCAATGAACACAAATTTCACTATTCCCCTTATTATTGCACAGATTTTATTTTTCAAGAAATATCATTATTTACCTGCTCCTTAGAAATCTATTCTGACTGTTCACCTTAGTGCTTAACTTTCACAATGTTTATTAACTCCATTCTATTTTAGTGATTCTATGGCAATACCCACAACCATGTGAAAATTACCTAGCCAAACTGTGCGAAGTTTGCACATTCTCTTCACATCTGTGTGGGTTTCCTCCGAGTGCTCCAGTTTCCTCTGACAGTCCAAAGATGTGCGGGTTAGGTTGATTGGCCGTGCTAAAATTGCCCCTTAGCGTCCTGAGATGTGTAGGTTAGAGGAGTTAGTGGGTAAAATATGTAGGGATATGCTGTTAGGGCCTGGGTGGGATTGTGGTCGATAGCCCAGAATCAATGGGTCGAATGGCTTCTTTCTGCACTGTAGGGATTCTATGATCTATGATTAATTCAATTTTAGGAAGTTTTGTCTTTTCATTACATATTACACAGTCATACAGCCCTCCCGTGTGTGACTTCAACAACTTACAGGGACAAGGCAAGGGCAAAGGCTGCAGATGCATGGGAACCCCATTGAACTTCGATGAAGTTGACAGGGAATGATTTCAACTTTCATTCCTTCATTGGTCCTGGGTCAAAAACCAGGCATTCCTTACCTAAAAGCACAGGAGTAGTAGTTTTCCTACACAGGCTATTTGAGTTCAAGAGGATGGCTTCTTCAGGACAACTGGGATTGGGCAATAAATACTGTTCTTGCCAACGATTCCAACATCACTTAAGCAATTCTTTTTAAATACACTGTTGGGATTAATTTATGACATAACATATTTAGATTATCCAATGAACTTTCTCAGGCTCAATCCATTTAATACAGTTCCAAAACCACATTGGAATATGCAGTATGGAAATAGCATGAGGTTAACTCAAGAGTTAACATAAAATCCTGCAGTGCAGAAGGAAGCCATTCAGCCCAACAAATATGCACTGACCACAATCCCCACAAGTCCTTTCCCCATAACTCTATGTATTTACCCTCACTCGTCCCCCTGACACTAAGGGACAATTTAGCATGGCCAATCCACCTAAACAGCACATTCTTTGAAAGTGGGAGGAAACTGCAACATCTGGAGGAAAACCATGCAGCCACAGGGAGAACATGCAAACTCCACACAGAGAGCGATCCAAGCTGGGAATCAGACTCAGGTCCCTGGCATTGTGAGACAGCAGTGCTAACCACTGTACCATTGTGCCACCCAGGGTGGATCCATATCACATTCTCCTGGAGTCAGATTAAGGTTTGACTCCAAGTTACGTGCAATCATTTTTATGAACCCGTCCAGCAAGAACTGGAGCAATTGAAAAGTGGCACAATAGTTTCAGAGCCAGTACTTGTTGGCTAAATCAAGATCCTGGGCTTGCCTTCTAATACCCCAAGTACAAAATATTGAAATCATCCAATCCCTACAGTGCAGAATAGGCCAATCTGTTCGGATACACTGAGGCAGAATTTAGCACAGCCAATGCATCTAACCAGCGTGTCTTTCAGACTGTGGGAAGAAACCAGAGCACCCAGAGGAAACCCACGCAGACACAGAGGGAATGTGCAGAGACCACACACACACAGTGCTCCAAGCTAGGAATCGAACCCAGGATCCTGGCGCTGTGAGGCAGCAGGGTTAACTACTGTGCCACCCCTAGAATAGGGAGCAAAAGCAGATAGATTGCAGGTCAGACAGGGGGGACTGAATAGCAAAGTAGGCATGATGGAGAAGAGAGCCTCGCTCTTCTTTTGCTCCAATGTTGGGCAGGTTAACCATTTCTCTGCTGCGCTTTTGAGGAGTGGCAACATCTTTTTTTCAGGCTTTTGCCGATTAAATTATTCCCAGCAGACACGTTATGGCTTGGTGATCGCCTGGGTTACCAATCGCCCCGGGATCACTTTTAAAACAGACTCCCCGACAGGCTGGATTAACCCCGAAGGCTGAGTGATATTTAGCTGAGCGATAAAGCGAGAATATTCTTGCCTCCTCCCCCCGCCTGCTCCAACAGAGACTCAACTCAACACTGACAAACTCACATCTTAAAAAATAAGTTCAACATGAAAATGCTGACTTACAACAGCACAGATTCAAACGGGAGCTCATTTTCAAACATGATTAACATTTTCTGTCTCGAGCAACGATGAGGAGTAACTCTTATATTTTTTTAAAAAAATAAAAACATAGCCTTTTTATTTTCCCTGGTCGCAGACTGACCTGATTGCAGTCATCTTCCAGGAGAACACCCTTCAGCCCTCGTTTCCACTCCATGCCCACAGCCTTGGGGAATCCGCTCCGACTCTTTTGTTACAAACTTTTGTTACATGTTTTCCTGACAACTCCAGCGGAATCGGCCAGCGCGCAGGCGCACAACTGGCCCCGGCCCAGGGCGGGAAAAGGAGAGCATCAGGTGTGACTGACAGGTGGAGGGGAGGGTAGCAAAGGGGGGCTGGTCGGTGGCACAGAGGGGCTGGTGGTGGTCTGGGGAGCTGGAAGGTGGCACTGCGAGGTTGGTGGTGGTCTGGGGAGCTGGAAGGTGGCACTGCGAGTTTGGTGGTGGTCCAGGGGGATGGTACAGGGAGCTAGGGCGTGGGGTAAAGAGTTGAGGCAGCGCGGTACAAAGAGCTGGGGGATGAGGTGTAGAGAGCTGAATGGTGGGGTATAGAGAGCTGGGGATGGGTTACAGGGAGTTTTGGAGGGTGGCACAGCAGGCTGGAGGTGATACAGGGAGCTGGAAGGTAGCATGGAGGGGGGGGGTGGTGTGGTGGTGGTGGTGGTGGTGTCTGGGGGGAGTGGCATTGGTCGCTGGAGGTGGCACAGAGGGGCTGTTGGTGGTCTGGGGAGCTGGAGGGTAGCACGTGGGGCTGCTGGTGGTACGGGGAACTGGAAGTGGCACAAGGGGGCTGGTGGTGGCACAGAAGGGCTGGTGGTGGCCTAGGGAGCTGGAAAGTGGCAGGGGGGCTGTTAGTGGTCCAGAGGTGTGGTACAGGGAGCTGGGGTGTGGGGTGCAGATAACTGAGAGAGTGGAGCACAAAGAGCTGGGGGATGAGTTACGGAGAGCTGGGGGGTGGGGTAAAGTGAGTTGGAAGGTGGTGTACAGGGAGCTGGAGAGTGAGATACAGAGAGCTGGGGTGAAGTACAGAGAGCTGGGGGAGTGGAGTACAGAGAGCTGGGGGATTGGAGTACAGAGAGCTGGCGGATTGGGGTACAGAGGGCTGGGAGGTGAGGTACAGAGGGCTGGGAGGTGGGGTACAGAGGGCTGGGAGGTGAGGTACAGAGGGCTGGGAGGTGGGGTACAGAGGGCTGGGAGGTGAGGTACAGAGGGCTGGGAGGTGGGGTACAGAGAGTTGGAAGGTGGTGTACAGGGAGTTGGAGCATGAGGTATAGAGAGCTGGAGGTGGGGTACAGGGAGCTGGGAGGTGGGGTACAGAGAGTTGGAAGGTGGTGTACAGGGAGCGGAGCATGAGGTATAGAGAGCTGGAGGGGGTACAGGGAGCTGGGGGGTGGGGTACAGGGAGCTGGGGGGGGTGGTGCTGGAGTAGAGACCAGAGGGAATGAACTGTCTAGAAGTTCAAGGCCACTGATTATGGAGGGGTGACTGTCAGGAATTGGCTGTTCCAGTTGGGAGCTAGAGTTTCATGATGCAGGGAACTAAAAGTTTAAAAGTTTTAATGTTTATTCATCAGTGTCATGAGTAAGGCTTACTGCAATGAAGTTACTGTTACTCTAGTCGCCACATTCTAGCGCCTGTACGGATACACTGAGGGAGAATTCAGCGTAGCCAATGCACCTAATCAACACATATGGCGAGCTGGACTGGCCATGCTAAAATCCTGGGGGTGTGGTATAGGGAGCTGGGGGGTTTGAGGGAGCTGGCGGGTGTGGTACAGGGACCTGGAGGGGGTAGTACAGGAGTTGGGAGATAGAGGGAGCTTGGGGATGTGGTACAAGGAGCAGGGGAGGTTGTACAGGAAATCTGTTCTAATTTCCTAAATAATCTTAAATCCCCTTGTGTTGCAACCTCACTTAACGGGCAGCTTTTGAAGTCACATTAGCTGTCAGCGAGAATGGCGAAGTGGGCGGAAAATTCAATGAGAATGGGAAAATGCAATTTCCCATTTCCCAGGCTGCTCGCAGCAGTGTAACGAGGAATCTGCCCTGGAAGGCCAGGAACTTCATTTTAGTACATTGTAATATCATTGGTGAGCTTCCCTTGTCCCCTCCCCATCGCCGCTTATTCATCTGACCAGCGTCACATCAGTGCAATTTATTTCAAGTGAGAGCCTTGCAACCTCACCACCCAAATGGGATATCAGAGGTGAGCACTCAGGTCACCTTTACCATCCAAGAGGCAAGTCGCAGAGGTGAGGATGCGGGAGATTCTGACAAGTTGAACCCATGAGTAGGTTCAGTATCAGCATCTCAGGGGGTGGGTCCCTCACAACCTTTCGCCTGCCTTCATGCCTGTGAACGCCAAGGTTTAAAGTGAACTGGCAGTGTGTATACAGGTAGATATTCCCATGTCCTCTTCGCTGGAGTTGTGGCAATGTGACTGCCCTTTCAGTATGTGACCTGTAAAGTGGGCAGGAGTAATTGAATCCACAGGGTCAGCACTGGGGTGAACTGTAATATTCTTGGGTGGGGTCCCATGAGAAGTCAGGCTGCATGGGTATAATGGGAGTTTATGAGGCCTGAAGACCCTCACACAGTGGAGTTGGGGAGGCAGAATGACAGCAATGAGAATTAACCACCACTCTCAAGCAGCTAAGCGAGGCCAGAGAGAATGAACTGTCTGGAAGTTCAAGGCCACTGGTTATGGAGGGGTGACTGTCAGGAATTGGCTGTTCCAGTTGGAAGACTTGTTTAATCCGCAGCCCTTGTGAGCTGGGAGAATGAGAGTGCCCGTGAAGGATGAGGTTGAAGTGTTACTTGCAGTCTTCACACGAATCAGGTGCGCCTTACCTACCATAAGTGGAAACAAGGTGTCTGATCAGCTCCCTGACTCATTCTTAATGAGTCAAGTATGCCAAATAAGTCAGCGTTGCAATATATGAGTGTGCCACCGACTGGTACTCGATATTTAACCCTTCAGAGCAGTTCCCCTTTAAGGAACTGCTCCTTTTTACTTCTGTTTGTTTAATTGCTTAACACAAAAAGAGTTGGAAGCTTGCCCTAGATTAAATAGTTTTTAACAAAAGAGTTGGAAGTGTTACTCTCAACATTAACCTTCAAGGGTTATACTGATGTCTGCATGATACTGTGCCTCTGAGAAATGTATTTCTGTCATGTTGCACGTGAAGGGTATGTTTAGAATTCAGCTCTGTTTTACACGGTGCCAATTTGTCTGGGCGCCAGACAGCTCACATGTTAAGAATGCAGGCGAGTGATTGATTTTAGCTAGGGATATGTTTGTGTTAACCTGAGTTAATGCATTTTTTGTTTATTTGGCTTTTGCATTTCATAGAAGGGTTTTGATTGGGTTGTTGACAGAGACAATCTTGTGCTTAAAGGGAGGGGCTACACTTACAGAGAAAAGCAGACAGTTATTGCTGGGTTTTGAAAGACACTATGAAAAAACATGGGAAAAATAAGTATGGTTGATGTAAATATAACACTGAAGCAGGCCATTTTCTGCATCATGTCAGGTGGTTATGCTTCACATGTACCCCCTTCAAACCCCTCTCACCTTATTTGATCAGCATAATGTCCAAATCTTTTCTCCCTCACGTATTTAGAGCTAACTTGTACAAAGTTGATCTTTCTCTGCTGTGACTATAACATCACATTCTGCACTCTCTTGTTTCCTTCTCTATGAATGGTATGTTTTGTCTGTATAGCAAGCAAGAAACAATACTTATCACTGTATACTAATACATGTGACAATAATAAATCAAATCAAATACATTCACCTCTCCGTGTCCTCCTGAGAGCAATATTCTAGCCACTCTTTGGTTAAAAAACTGTCTCCCAAATTTCCTATTGGATTTATAAGTGAGTACCTTATGTGATCCTCATTTCTCCTTCCCACACATGGAAACATCTTCCCTACATCAAGTTTAAATCCACTGCACCTAAGACTTCCATTGGATCATCCATTAAAATGCTTCCTCTTATTTTTGAGACCATAAAGTTCTGCTTCTCGGCCTTTTGGCTAAGATGCAAATGAGATCAAGCCTTGGAGGAGGAGCTATGCCTTCTCCAATCAGCTTGGATCGCGTAGATCAAGCCCAAGACAGGAGGTGAGAACCCTGTCTTGTCAGCTTGGATCAGGAATGTCTTAACTTGTTGAGACTCAGAATTGGACTTGATTTGATTGAATTGGAATAAAAACAAAAAAAAAGCTCCACTGTTGTCAAATTTAAAACCTGTTCTAATTTGAAAAAATTGAATCACTCACCAGATAATTTAGGTGGTTTGTATTACAATCAATCCATCCAGTCAAATGCTGACACATTCAACTCAACTGAATAGAATGTGAATTAGTGTATCCAGGGAAGATTATTTAGAGATGCATTGTTGCAAAATAAAACATTCTTGAGGGAAAAGCATCGTGATATGTTTTGCTAGCCAGCAGGTCAGGCAATTTAACTTTATTGCATTTGTGACTGCTATTGTTCAGTCATTAAATCAGAAGGTTCTATGTTCAAGCCCCACTCCTGGAACTAAGCACAAAAATTCCAGACTGACGCTCATAGTGAAGCATTGAGGGAATGCAAGTAACTCACTTCCTGACTCTGCAAAACCTGCCATTTATTTACAAAGCACAGGTCAAAAATTTAATGGAATATTCTCCACTTGTCTGGTCTGGCACCATCTGTAAGGAGAAAAAAGAGCTAACGTTTCTAGTGTAAATGACTCTTTGTCAAAGCTAAAAGGCATAGAAAATGGGAGATATTTATACTGCAGGGTGAGGAAATGAAAGAATTAACTATGACTCATTTTTCATCCCCCCATTCTACAGTGTAAATATCTTGCACTTTCTGTGCCTTTTAGCTTTGACAAATGATCATCTGGACTCAAAATGTCAGCTCTTTTCTCTCCCTACGAATGCTGCCAGACCTGCTGAGATTTTCCAGCATTTTCTCTTGTGCTTTCAGATTCCAGCATCCATAGTAAGTTGTTTTTATCCGTTGTTTTATCCTTGAATGTTTGTCATTTCAATTTGTAATTTGCTTTTATCTCATTTAAAAACACTTCTTTGATTTAAGTTTTCAGGCAGCTCTCTTGCTTCTCCCTCAAGTCTTGGCATCATTCCTTTACCTGTTTTATATAAATTGACCTGAAGTACCTTTGCAGTGCTTTTCATGTTGAGATTGCATTGGTTAGTATCGAGGGAAGAGAAAAATAAAGATAAATCCAGTAGAAATCACATCACGATTTGACAATTGAAAGGCATGCATAAAGAAAAAAATGGAGAATCCTACTTTGAGACTCAAATTATCAAAAAAACTCCAGACTAGAAGTAGCTTAGGCAGTCATTAGCACTGATGTCTCACAGCGCCAGGGGCTCGGGTTCAATTCCCAGCTTGAATCACTGTTTGTGCAGAGTTTGCATCCCCTCCTCCATATGTGTGTGGGTTTCCTCTGGCTGCTCTGGTTTCGCGACAAAGTCTGAAAGATGTGCTGATTAGGTGCGTTGGCTGTATTAAATTGTCCCTCCATGTATCCGAACTGGCGCTGGAGTGTGGCAACTAGGCAATTTTCAAAGTAATTTCATTGCAGTGGTAATGTAAGCCTACTTGTGGCAATAATAAATAAACTTTAAAGTTTGTTTGTATGCTAATTCAGCAAAACATCTGACTCTGGCATCAATATCTTAACTTTCCAGCTGTTTCAGAAGCATTAGAATCATAGAATCCCTACAGTATGTAAGAAGCCCATTTGGCCCATTGAGTCTGCACCAACGACTCTGGGTCTGAGTCTCAAGTCTGGGATGGGTTGGTAAGTTTGCCAACGACATGAAGGTTGGTGATGTTGTGGATAGGCTGGAGGAATATCAGAAGTTGTGGCATGACATAGATAGGATGCAAGTCTGGGCAGAGAAGTGGCAGATGGACTTCAACCTGGATAAATGTGTAGTCGTCCATTTTGACAGGTCCAATGGGATGAAGGAGTATAATATCAAGAGTGAGACTCTTAGCAATGTGGAGGATCAGAAGGACCTTGGAGTCCAGGTCCATAGGACTCTTAAATTGGCCTTGCAAGTGGAGGATGTGGTCAAAAAGGCATATGGTGTACTAGCCTTCATCAATCGAGGGATTGAATTAGGAATCAGGAGTTAATGTTGTAGCTTTATAAGACCCTAGTCAGACCCCACTTGGAGTACTGTGTGCAGTTTTGGTGGCTTCATTACAAGAAAGATGTAGAAGCTATTGAAAGGGTGTAGAGGAGATTTACAAGAATATTTCCTGGATTGGATGGCATGCCTTATGAGGATAGATTGAGGGAGCTCGGTCTTTTCTTAGAGAGACGAAGGATGAGAGGTGACCTGATGGAGGTTTATAAAATGTTGAGAGGAATAGATAGGGTGGATTCTCAGTGGCTATTTCCCAGTTTTGGAATGGCCACTACGAGAGGACAAAGGTTTAAGGTGCTGAGGAGTAGGTATAGAGGAGATGTCAGGGGTAGGTTTTCACTCACACGGTGGTGAGTGAGTGGAATCAGTTGCCGTCGGTAGTGATGGAGGCGAACTCATTAGGGTCTTTTAAGAGACTTCTGGATGAGTACATGGGATTTAATGGGATTGAGGGTTATAGAAAGGCCTAGTAGGTAGTGATATGATCAGCGCAACTTGTGGGCCGAAGGGCCTGTTTGTGCTGTAGTTTTCTATGTTCTATAACCACAATCTCACCCAAGCCCTATTCCCATAACCCTACACGTTTAGCCTGCTAATCTCCCTGACATTTGGATAAATTTAGTATGGCCAGTCAACCTAACCTGGACATCTTTGGAATATGGGAGAAACCGGAGTACCCAGCGGAAACCTATGCAGACAAGGAAAATTTGCAAACTCCACACAGATAGTATCCTGAGGCCAGAATTGAACCTGGGCCCCTGGTGCTGTCAGACAGCATTGCTAACCATTGTGGCACCGTGCTGCCCTATTCTAATGTTGTGAGTTCTTGAATAAGATTAACTACTTGGGAGTACACAATGCTTTGAGAAAGGCACTTCATTGTTACAAAGCAAATGGAATTGAAGTGTTCTCTCTCAATTTGATTTAAACTCCTCCCTGCCTGGTGGAAACCAGGGCCAGCCATTTACCACTGCCACCTGATCTGCACACCGCCACCAACCACCACCCCCCCTCACTCTGATCCCACTACCTTGCAGCCACTTCCTGCTCTTTTGAGTGCAGGAATGGGACACTGGCAGAAGGGGAGTCCTTATTTTTAATAGATCAGGTCCAATGGCAAACCAGGATCTAATTTGCAATCTGTTGATGACCTGTGTTCATTTCAATCTCAAAATTATTTCACGCTGCCATTATCCAGCCCTGTGCTGAGCATTGCTTCACTCTTTTTGTAAGATTGGTCTGGAGTCACAGATTACCTGAAAAAAAAGGGAGTTAAACTCGTAAGGATTTTAAAGCTGTTTATCTGTAATCAAAAGTTTCAATATGATACATAAGCTAAATAAACAGAAAAGACATACACTCCATGACAGGTGAGAATAATGTACCAGTCTTAGAGGAACCAGATAACACTGATTCCCATAGTTGGTGGTAATAGTCCCTTCTGCTATCAATCTTTTTGCACTTTGGACGTTTTCGCTTCCCCTTCTTCTGTTGGGAAAAAGAAAAGTCTAAGATCATGAACAGACTGACTCAAAAAGTGGTTCTTCCCTGCTGCCACTTTTGAATGTATCTACTTTGTACTAAGTTGATTTTTCTACGACTGTAATGCTACATTTTGCACCCTCTCCTTTCCTTCTCCCCTGTGTACCCTATGAATGGTATGCTTTGTCTGTATAGTGCGCATGAAAAATATTGTTTCTTGCACACTATATAGACAAAGCATACCATATCTCAATGCATGTGACAATAATAAATCAAATTTAAAAAAAATTTTGAGTTAATCAAGTTGTGCAGCCCTCATCTGGAGCAAACTCCCCTCTTGAGTGCCTGTTTATGTATCTTATTTCTGGAGGCTTCTGGCTGCTCTCCCCACAAAGCTTGATTTGACAGCCCCACCAAGATATTATCTCTCTTTACTGCAGTCATTGGCTAAATAATAATGCAATACTTCCTCCTGTCTCGCCCTGAAGATTTTATATCTTGGAATGTTGAATTGCCAATTCTGCTCCTCCCTCAACCACATCTCTGTGATGGTTATTACTTCATATTTTCACCCTCAATTCATCAGATTTATTTGTAAAACTCCTGCCATCAAAGTACACGCCATACAGCACTGTGTTACTTCCTTGAAACTTTATTAATAAATCTGTACTCCCTCTGACTTTGCTGTTGTCCCTACTCTGCTAACAGACTGTGTCCCCTCCCCCTGCCTGATTAATCACAATACTAGCAAACCCTGCTGCAAGGATGTTTGTCCTGCTGTAGTTCAGCTGGAGCCCATCCTGCTTGTGAGATCCCACTTTCCCCAGAAATGGTTCCAGTGATCCAGGAATCTAAAGCTCTCCCTCCTGCACCAACTCGTAAGCCACGAATTCATCTCCACTATCCTATTTCTATGCTCACTTGCATGTGGCACTAGCTTGTGATCCAGAGATTACAATCATTGAAGTCCTGGTTTATAATCTACTGCCTAGCTCCTTGAATTCTTGAAGACCTCATCCGACTTTATACCTTTGTCATTAGGACCAACATGTACCAAGACCTCTCCCTTCCCCTGTAACTGCTCAGTGACATCCCAGACTCCGGCTCAAAGGAGGCAACTCACCATCCTGAAGTCACAATGATGGCCATATTATTGTCTATCTGTTCCCTGACTATGGCATTCCCTATTACTATTGCTCTCCTCTCTTCCACCCTTCCTGTACATTTAGGCTGCTTGTGGTGCCAGAAACTTCATTCTGTCTGCACTACCTGGAGGAACCAGTCTCCAAAATGTAACACTGATTTGTGAGTAGGACCCCAGGGAACTCCTGAACAACCAGCCTGTTTCTCTTGAACTGCCTGGCAGTCACCCATTCATTTGTTTCCTCTAATCCCTTCAGCTGGGATGTGACTACCTTCCTAAACGTGCTATCCACAATGCTCTCAGACATGCCAATGCTCCATAGTGTCCCCACCTGCAGCTCCAGCTCTGGAACTTCAGCTTCCAAGAGCTGTTGTTGGATACAGCATGTGCACACACGCTGGTCCCGGGCACTGGAAATATGCCTGGCTTCCCATCATGTGAAGAAGGAGCAAAGCACAGCTTTGAATTTTCCTGCTGTGACTGAACCCTTTAAATTGAAAACTTCAGGAGACTTATTTTAAATAAACCGAATAACCTTGCTTAAACAATGACTCACAATTTAATATAGTTTGAAAATATTCACCAAGACACACTCAGCAATCAGCTGCTCCTGTTGATCCAACCTCACTTTCTGAACTGTGATGTCACCTCAGAACTCTGCCATTTGCCCCCCACGATCATTAGTTTACCTGTCACTGAAAACATAAATGGATTAGGCTTTTTTTTTACTGCTTATTTAAAATCCACTGTGCCTTGGGTTCTACCCCCAGGTCTGAGCTCCATTGCCACCTCCCCTCACGCTCTTTTAAGTTCCTGCCTCCTCTTGTAACCTTTATGCACTCCTGGCTCCTTGCGTGCTCTTCCAGGTTCCTGCTTCCTCTCACAATCTTAGTGAACTCCTGGCTCCACTCACACCGTTTTAAGTTCCCACTTCCTCACACACACTTTGTGAACTCCTGGCTCCTAAGCACCTGCTTTCCTTGCACTTCAAGGTGTCACAGCTTTGAGAGTTGCTGCAGAAGAAGTTATTATTGGATATTATACATTGCAGCCATGGTGCGCTGATGTTGGAGGGGTTGGGGTTTGGTTAAAATACCGACAAACTGGACAGCATTGTCCTGAATGGTGTTGACTTTCTTGAGGGTAGCTGAAGTTGCAAACTGGAAGTGTTTCATCACTATCCTAACTTATGACAGATAGACAAACTGTGGGAGCTGATCAGGAGGATGACTTGTTGCAGATTAAACCAGCCTCTGACATTTGTTTAGCTTGTCCTTTTGAGTTTACATCAGCCTCCTCCTAATCATTAGAAAAGGATGGAAGAGACAATTAATGGTTCTATTTGGTGGCCAATATTCACCAATGACTTGTTCAGGGATGCTGTGTTCTGGATCTGTCAGAACCTGTCAGCATTTGACTTTATCACAACCTTCATCAAACATGGCTGCAAGAAACCGGATTCTGTAGGAGAGATAAGATTGACTATCTCATTGCACACTAGTGTTAATAGAATCCAAGTTGATTGGTGAAGTTGAAAATGTTTTTTTCCGAGAGAGTTTATTGACTTTGTTCAGCCTCATAGCTCTCTCCACACTCTCAGTGTCCCAGGTGTCCCCTGGTTCTACACTCCTTTAAGTATAACAGATAAAAATAAAATGAACTAATAAAAGAGAAATTGTTCCCCAGTCCAATGCTATTCAGCTGAAGTACTGCGAAGTGCAGTGCACTTGACTGTTTAGAAGTCCAAGGGCATCTCCTATTTGTCCTCTTTTGATAAAATGAAAGCAATTAAACACAAGATCAAAAAAACTAAGAAGGAAATGTTAAGGGCTAGGCTAGAAATACCAAGGTGTTTTATGAAGTTAGCCGAGACCCTAAGGTTTTTTGTCTTTGATTTTGGCATTAGGATAAACATAAAGTGTTTCAATCCAGGTATGATTCAAGCAACCCACTAGGAAGCTTTTATCAAACCGAGTTTATTTAAGAACATAGACAGGACAGCAGGGTGGCACAGTGGTTAGCACTCCTGCCTCACTGTGCCAGGGACCCGGGTTCAATTCTGTGTCATTATCTGCACATTCTCCCCGTGTTTGCGTGAGTTTCCCCTGGGTGCTGCAGTTTCCTCCCACAAGACAAACGAATGCAGGTTAGGTTGATTGGTCATGTTCCATTAATTCTAGTGTCAGGAGGATTAGCAGGGTGACTAAGTGGGATTACAGAAACAGGGCCTGGGTGGGATTGTGGTCAGTGAAGATTCAATGGGCCAAATGGTCTCCTTCTGCACTGTCGGGATTCTATGCTATGATTCTATAACATATAATAGGAGAAAAAATCATGATTTTGACCCCTTTTACGAATCAACTGTCATAGGTATTAGCTGTTAAGATTTATACTATATGATGTTTTATGTCAAACAAAACCCAACAACATACACATCTTTCTAGACTTGGCACCAACAGCAAGTGTGACCACATGCTGTTGGACTTTGCAGGTCTTTATCATCTGCTGTGAATTGATCCTACGAAATGTTGGATGAGAAATCTGAGGCCCTGGAGCTTTCAGCAGACCTCTAGAGAGAGAGAGAGGCAGGAAGACACTATCTGCCCTCTTCCACTATCTTTCAGCTGACAGACAACAGAATCTCCAACTCCAGAGAGAGGTAGAAACAAGAGACACTACTCTCTGTCTGCAGTTCGAACAGCACCTGAGAAAAATAAAACTAAAACCTTGGACTTTGCTGTGGAAAGATAAAGTGTTCTCCAGGCCATCATCTGACCTGTCAATCATTCCCAAATCAAGCCTCTGTCAGGGATCTCTCCCAAGGGATCATTAAAGCCCCAGGACATTGCATTAGCCCAGATTAAAAAGAAGCATGATGTGCTCCAGTAACAATCAGAGGAAAAAGCTACGGACAAAATGGTGTCAATAAAAGTTGCAAAGGAGCTTCTTGAAAAACTTCCAAAGAAACATGATTAAAATACATTTCCTAAAGGCACAGTTTTAGAATAGAAACTTCCAAAATCAAATTAAAATATCATCTCCTGGGGTGTTCCCTATTTTTATTGTGCTTTAAAAAACAAAACAAAAATGAGAGAGGGCGAGGCCTTGCATGGTGGGGTAAGGTACGGAGAGGACACTGTGACTAAAACAAGATGACAAAGGGAACTTAACTAACCAAACCAAAATGAACTCATTGCTAGGAGTGATGATATATCCCCTGTGCCCACTGATTGTGGGAAACCTAAAACATGCCAGCTGACACCCTGTGCTCCTTCTCAAAGGCCACCCCAGCTATATACGTAGCTGATGTAGTGGGACAAAGAGTTGGGTTGGATGATCTCTTCAGCCGCCCGCCGCCTGAACCTGTTAACAGCCATCTTAGCTAGGCCCAGGAGCAGGCGTAGGAGGAGGTTGTTCCCTATTTATGTATTTGTGGTTCATAATTAAACAAATCCCTTCACCTATGTATCCTAACGATATAATTAACATACTATTATCAGATTCCCTGTCTTCCTTTGAACAGTAACTTTGTGACGCACTTAAATAATTTTAAAACAAATCTAAAAGAAAAGGATGTACTTTCTATTTTTCTAATAACACATCACAACATCACATCTCTCTCCTCAGACCTCCATCAATCTCTTCAAGCAGGCATTTGTTTGCAAAACGATCCAATAATTGGGGAGTTACACCGATCTATTTTATCTGAGAATCTATTTTCTCTCTAATATTGCTTTTGTGCTAGCAAGGGTGGTTCGGGACCCAAATTACCCAATTACCCAAAGGGTGGTTCGGGAGTGGAATGCCCTGCCTGCAGCGGTTGTAGATGCGCCAAGTTTGGTGGCGTTTAAGAGGTTAGTTGATAAGTATATGGAAGAGAAGGGAATGGTTTAGTTTGGAGGGGCATTGCTTTTTATATTGGTCGGCGCAACATCGAAGGCCGAAGGGCCTGTTCTGTGCTGTAATGTTCTATGTTCTATGTTCTAAAGGTCAATTCTTAATTTTTTAACTCACTGTTGTTGAATGTACATTGTCCCATAGAGAACAATAATCGACATTATATTCAATGGGCAATCTTTTCTCTAAATGTCCCTTGTACAAGGTTTCCCCTCAAAATGTTTGCAAAGTAAAATGCCATATTCAATCGCCAGGATTCTATCATATTATGGTCACTGTTTCCTAAAGGACCCTTCATAACAAAATTATTAATTAACCCCTTTTCATTGCAGGATACCAAATCAAGGATAACATGTTCCCAGTTGATTTCTCAACATTGATTTGATTTGATTTATTATTGTCACGTGTATTAACATACCGTGAAAAGTATTGCTTCTTGTGCACTATACAGACAAAATACCATTCATAGAAAAAGAAATGAAAGAATGCAGAATGTAGTGTTACAGTCATAGCAAAGATCAACTTAATGCAAGGTAAGTCCATTCAAAAGTCAGAAGTTGCAGGGAAGAAGCTGTTCTTGAGTTGGTTGGTACATGACCTCCAATTTTTGTATCTTTTTCTTGAAGGAAGAAGGTGGAAGAGAGAATGTCTGGGTCTATACTAGTCCAAAATACTGTCTTGTAAGCACTCCAGGAATTCATCTGCCACTATTGTTGCTAATTTGGCGTGCCTAATCTATACGTAGATAAAAGTCACCCATGATTACAGTAGTACCCTTGTTACATGCATCTCTAATCTCCTGCTAAATGTCATTCCTCCCTTACATTGCTGTTTGGAGTATATAGACAACAATTTTCTGCCCCTTGTTGTTTCTCGGCCCCACCCAGACTGATTCCACATCCAAATTTTATAAGCCAAAATCTCCTCTCACTGATATACTGATGTTACTCTGAATTAACAATCCCTTTTCCTTTTGTCTGTCGTTCCTAAATGTTGAGAATCCTTGGATATTCAGTCCCCAGTCTTGCTCCCCCAGCAGCCATGTCTCTGTAATCGCAATCATATTATACTCATGTGTACCGATGTGCTGCCAATTCACCTATCTTATTGCAAATCGTCCTTGCCTTCAGATTAATCTTTTTAACATTTTTACATTTGATTTTTTGCACCATGGCCCTTGTTTTCTTTGCCTTCTACTTTTATGTATTTGCCCTCCCCGCCCCAAGCCTGATACTTCATACTTGTTTCAGCCATTTTCTACGTAAGTAACTCCAACAACAATCTTTTATCTGAAAATAAATCTTAATTGCCAATCATTCTCTGCTCCCAATGCTAATCAAATCCTAGCCAATTGTTGAAGACAAAACTGAGATCCAGAAGTGTTCTTCACTGAGAGAGTTTATTGACCTTGTTCAATCTCATAGCTTTCCCTATATTCCCAGTGTCCCAGATGTTCCCTGAGCTCCGTTAAATTGAACAAATTAACATAAGTTAAACAAATGACAGGATGTGATAGCCCCACTGTAACTAAAACATAACGTCAAAGGAAACTTAACTAACTAAATCAAATTATCATTCCCATGAGTTGTCCCTTATTTATGCTCTTAATAAAATCAAAAATCAGTGAATGAGATATATGAGAGAGGGTGACAGCTCCTGGTGGGACACCGTAACTAAAATTGAACGTCAAAATGAACCTTAACTAATTCAAGTTAAAATGTTATCACCAGGGGTGATGATGTGCCCGAGCCCTCCTGGTGCCCGCTAGTCACGGAAGGCCTGAAATGTGCTGATGGACACCATATGCTCTCTTTTCAAGGCCACCCGACTGTGAATTAATTGCGGTAGAAAGGCAGACAATTTGAGTCAAATGATGCCCTTGACTGCTAGCTGCCAATCTTTTTGGAAAATCAAATAAACTAATCAACTGAGGGACAAAGTGAAAGGGGCGACCTCTTGGTGGGGAGAGGGGGCAGAGAACCACCCAAAACAAGAAAAAGTATGAAGAAAACTAAAAATATTAAACCAAAATGTGATTAAAAGGGTAAATAATACACTCCAGTACCTGTGCCCAACAAGCACAGAAGGTCTCAACGACTCCCGTGGACTCCACGTGCTCCCTCTCCAGAGACACCTAGTCACAAAGGTAGAGGGGCAGGCAGGTGATTGAGTTGGATAGCCCCTCGGTTGCCTGCTGCCTGCACCCATTAATGGCCATCTTACTCATTTATTTGGGCTCTGAGTATTTCCCTATTTATGTGGGCTCTGAGTATTTAATTAAGCAATGCTTTGCATGTGTTTATCCTAACAATATATTTAGCATGCCACTGCAAGTCAACTCATGATTCTTCCGCATCTTTTGTTCAGCCAATTTATTTCTGAACTAACTAAGTAACTGGTGGAGCTCATTCCACACCGTTATTCTATATCATGGTCTAAAAGTATAGCCTGAGGATTCGGAATCATTTTGAATATCTGCAACTAAATTATGCTAATAAAGGTACATAAACATTCAGACAAACAGATCTTCCTTGTTTAGTTTTGGCTGTTTTTTTTCCTGAAGTGCTCTTAAACAGTAATTGTAGATGGTCTTTCATTCTACATGTGGTGATCTCCGCCACCACTCTTGCATGTATGTATCTCTCCTGCAGGCGGAGGAAACGGTGGAAAGGCCACACTGGGACAATTTCACAGGAGAGAGAAAAAGCGAGCCACTGTCTATGCCTGACCAGTGAAACCTATTTGAGTGAGCATTTTTGAAACACCTGAACCCTACGGTTTTAGACTTCAGAATTATGTTCTAGCTCTGTGAGCCACTAGAATGAAAAGAGAGGCAAGTGGATGACACAAGAGGCCAAATTTTATTCAGGAAGGATAACCAGACCTGCCAACATACACAGACAACCATGCTATGGAAAGAAAAGACTATAACGACACAGTGGATAATTTTAGGTTTACACAATTTTAAACAATTTTCAACACCCTTCCTCAATACTTGGCTAATTGGAGATTGTAGATTATACTCATCACTCCTGCGGTCAAAGAAGCAATGTTCTCTTTAAGAAAATTAAATAGGATTGGGAGTTACAGATAGAACTATGGCCTAGTAGGTATGGCTGTGATCGGTGCAACTTGTAGGCCGAAGGGCCTGTTTGTGCTGTAGTGTTCTACACTCTATGTTCTAAAAGGTCAGGGATATCTTATCTTCAAGGGACAAAGACCTTAGTCACGTGGTCAGGTAAGTAGAACACAGGCCTTCAGTCTGTGATTGTGTCCGAAAATGCAGTTTCTTGTGTCTTGGATTTTGCTGGTAAATATTTGTTGAATTTCTTTCTTTGGTGGTCGAAGAGTAATTTTAGAGTCTTTTCAGCTGTTGGAGCCAGTAAGGAACAAGGTTGCGGCTCAGTCAAAGTTGGTTTGTTCTGCTTGGAGAGCAGTCCTGGCTGTAGTTGTGGAGAAGTGAACTGCCCGGGTGTTCTGGCTAAAAGAGTATCATGTTCTTTGTCTTTATCCAATTTTTTAAAAATGCAGCCTTTGAAATTCCGTCAGGCTTTTCTCAATGGTAGGTTGAACTTTGAAGAGTACTTGGAGCTGATGAAGAGTGCAATGGTTTTGATGGTCTTCAGAAGGTGTTGATCACTTTTCCATTGAGATATTTTTGCAAGACACAGCCTGGGCCCACACCTGTTGGATTTCACAGACAACTTGGAGTCTATAACGTGTACTATCCATAGATGTTGTAATTGGTGGCATTGTTAGCCAGGTCTAGCAGGGCTGGTTTTTGCATAACTATCAGGCTAGTTTTGCCATGACTCATTGTCCTTTGTCTGCCCAAACACCTCCTACTATGCCTCTTACACATCTCTGACTGTATGGCCAAATTCGGCTCAACTCAATTTTCAAGTTTGCTGATGAGACCGCTGTAGTGGAACAGTCCTCAAACAATGACAAGAATGAGATAGAGAATCTTGTGAATTGGTGGAGCAACAGTAATCTCTACCTCCATGTCAACAAAACAAAGGAGACTGTCATCAACTTCAGGAAGCATAGAGGAGAATATGCCTCTATCTGCATCAACATTAACTTGTAAATTGAGTTTGTGTCTTTATATGCCCTGTTTGCGAACACAACTCCCACTTACTTGATGAAGGAGCAGCATTTTGAAAGCTTGTGGCCTGTGCTACCAAATAAATCTGTTGGACTTTGACTTAGTGTTGTGAGACTTCTTACTGTGCATCAACAGGGACAAAGTAGAAAGGGTCACGATCTTCAAGTTTTTAGGTCCAGATCACCAACAACCTGTTCTGGCCCCCTCCTCCACCCATGCCGACATTATAGTTAAGACCAATAATGCTATGATTCTCACCAAATTATACAGATGCACCATAGAAAGCATTCTTTCTGTTTGTTTCAGTTTGGTATGGTTCCTGCTCTGCCTAAGACCACAAGAATCTACAAAGAATTGGGAATGTAGCCCAATCCATCACACAAACCAGCCTCTCATCCATTGACTCTGTCTACCCTTACCTTAGCAAAATAGCCAGCATAATTAAGACCCCATGCACCCCAGACATTCTCTCTTCCACCTTCTTCCTTCAGGAAAAAGATACAAAAGTCTGAGGTCATGTACCAACCGACTCAAGAACAGCTCCATCCCTGTAACTGTCAGACTTTTGAATGGATTTACCTTGCATTAAGTTGATCTTAGCTATGACTATAACATGACATTCTGCACTCTTTCGTTTCTTTCTCTATGAACTGTGTTTTGTCTGCGTAGCGTGCAAGAAACAATACTTTTCACTGTATGTTAATACACGTGACAATAATAAATCAAATCAAAAATCAAATTAAATCAAATCAGTGGTGGATTTGATAAGGCTATGTACCTCTTTCTCTCTTGATGTCTTGTTTGCAGCCATTTTAAGTCCATGTGTTTTGAAACACATACTTTTAAGTTTATCCATTATTTCAGCCAGTTTTGTCCATTTTCCATATATTGTATTAATGTCCATTAAAAGATGGATTTACCTTATCTTACATAATCAACCCAAAGGCTAACGAATTTCTATATTCTGGAAAACTGGAAAGATTTGTTAGTGTGTCTGGGAAATATTTTATCTTCTGTTTTATTGATCATTAGCTTGTGATTGTCAATAATGTGGATACATGAAAGAATGAATTAGTTCTGTATTTAAAATCATTAAAAATATACAATATTGTTCTGAATATCTGAAAGGGAGTCCCTGTAGATCAGCTAAGCCAATATTATCATGGTTTTTCATTAGCATTCTCACTTCTGTCATAGAACATGATAGTTTCAACACACCACATGAATTCATCTCATAATCTTGGCAGAAATGTCAGTCCAGTATGAAAGGAATATTGCACTGTTGGAGGTTGGCAAAGAATTATGAATTACTATCTGTCACAGACCATCATTGACACAAAGTCTCAATCCACTCCATAATTCCACTCTGCTCCCCATATCCCCTCCACTATGCACACCCCCTATACACTCTTTACACCCCCACCAATATGCCCCCTCTATCTGCCACCATGCCACTCAGCCCCTGCCCTCCCACACAGCTTCTCCATACCCTCACCTTTCCTGCTCCACCACACTACGGCCACACACCTCCTACTTGCCAATTGCCACCCCCTCGCCTGTCCCCACACACAGCCTCATCACAAATATGAGAGGGAAGGTTGCAGGTGTGCGTAGCATCCTTGACAGAAAATTGAGAAATAGCTTTTGTTTTCCCCAGCCTACATAAAATGGATGTTTTGTGTATGCTTGTGAAGACAAGTGGCTAATGGAAACAGATGTTAAATTATTTAAGTCTGACCTACTCTGTTGTACTGTTGAACATCAATGAGAATGCAATAATGAGATTGTACGAGAATAGACAAATGTAAGTGAAGTATGAATACAGAAGGAAAATAAATTTACATGATTAATTCTGCGCTCAATCAAGAAGTTGAAAGGGAATTGGAAAATAAAAGCATAGGTGACACTGAAGGGTGATCTCATTGAACCCACAATCTTAGTGAGGAGCTGCACTCAAGAGAACGTTCAGGTTGGGGGTTCCTATTTTGAATAAATCAAATAACCAATTAAACTAAATCAAATAAACTAGAATCATTGAATTATACAGTGCAGAATGGCCCTTCGGCCCATCAAGTCTATATCGACACATTAGAAATACCTGAACTCCCATCTAATCCCATCTGCCTGTACTTGGCCTGTAGCCCTGTATGATATGATGTGTCAAGTGCTTATCCAAATACATTTTAAAGGGTGTGAGGCAACTTGCCTCTATACCCTCCTGGGCAGTGCATTCCAGAAGGTCACCACCCTCTACGTACAAAAGTTTTTCTTCACATCCCCCCTAAACATTCTTGAATCTATGTCCTCTTGTGACTGACCCTTTAAGTAAGGGGGACAGCTGCTCCTTATCTGAACTGTCCTTGTCTCTCATAATCTTGTATATCAGGTCACCCCTCATCTTCTCTGCTCCAACAAAAACAACTCAAGTCAACCCAACCTCTCTTCATGACTTAAATATTGCATCACAGGCAGCATCCTGGTGAATCTCCTCTGCATCCCTTCCAGGCAATCACATCCGATAATGTAATGAACAGCAATGCACACAGTATTCTAGCTGTGGCCTTACCAAAGTTCTCTCCAACTCCAACTTGACTTTCCTGCTTTTGTAATCTATGCCTCAGTTCATTAAGGCAAGTGTCCCATATGCCTTTTGCAACACCCTGCTAACATGCTGTTCTGTTTTCAGAGATCTGTGGACAAACACAAAGGTCCCTTTGTTCCACAGAACTTCCTACTATTCTACCATTCATTGAATACTTCCTTGTCAAATTACTCATTCCAAACTTCACAGTTTTTAGGGTTAAATTCCATCTGCCGCTTATCTGCCCATTTGACCATTCCATCTGTATTTTCTTGTAGCCCAAGACACTGCACCTCACTGTTAATCACCCAGCCAATCTTTGTGCCATTTGCAATCTTACTAATCCTACCTCCCACATAGTCATCAATGTTATTTATACAAATGATGAATAATAGGGCTACCTATTCCCTGTGGTCTCTGTAGTACGCCACTGGACATTGGCTCTCAGTCACTATAGCAGCCTCTGTCATCATCCCCTGATTCATACAACTGAGCTCATTTCAAAACCACTTTATCAAATTTCCCTGCATACATATCTCCCATATGGAACCTTGTCAAAGGCTTTGCTGAAACCCGTATAAACTACATTGACTGCATTAGCCTTTTCTACACACCTGGTCACCTCCCCAAAAAGTTTAATCAAATTTGTTAGGCATGACACCCATCTGATGAAGCCATACTGACCATCCCTGATCAAACTTTGTCTGTCCAAATCGAGATAGATGCTCTCCTTCAGAAGTTTCTTCAATATTTTCCCTGCCATTGACATGAGATTCACTGGTCTGCAGTTCCCTGGTTTATTTCTACAACCCTTCTTAAATAGTGGAACCAAATTAGCTGTTCTCCAGTCATCTGACACCTCTCTGGCCAGGAAGGAATTAAAAATTTGGGTCAGAGCTCCTGAAATCTCCTCCCCTGCTTCCCAAAGCAGCCTAGGGCACAATTCATCTGGACCTGGAAATTTATCCAATTTCATGACTAGCAACATCTCCAATACCTTGTCCTTCCTTATGTTAATTTGCTCAAGAACCTCACATACTCTCTCCCTGAATCCCATACTAGCAACCTCATTCCTTTGGGTAAAGACAGATGTGATTCAACACTCTACCAGTGTTCTATGGCTCCAACAACAGATTGCACCCTTGGTCCCTAATGGGCCTTACTCTTTCCGTGCTTAGCCTCTTCCCATTGATATACTTAGAGAATATCTTGGGGGATTTCTCTACTTTTGCCAGACAGAGCTTTCTCATATCCCCTCTTTGCTTTCCTAAGTGCTTTCGTAAGATCCACCCCATCCCTCACTAACGCCTCTATTGGTTTGCTTCCTTTGTACTTTTGAAAAGTCTTTCCTTTTCCTCTCATTCTATCCTGAATATCTCTGGTTATCCATGATTCTCTGGGCTTGTTATGCCTTTCTATCACTCTAGAGGAAACATGCTGAGCTTGCACCCTCCCTATTTCCTTTTTGAATGTCTCCTACTGTTCTTCTGTAGATTTCCCTATCAGTAGCTGTTCCCAGTTTACCTTGGCTTGATCCTGTCTTATTTTATTGAAATCCACTCTCCCCCACCCCCAATCCAAACCTTTTTTTGCAACTTGTCTATTTCCTTGTCCATAACAAGCTTAAATTGTACCATGTATTTTGGTGTATTTGTGCATTGATCCCTGAAAGTAGGCAGTCAAGTCGATAAGGTTGTTAAGAAATCATACGGAGTCTTAGCTTTTATTGGTAGGGGGATTGAATTTCGGAGCCGCAACGTCATGTTGCAACTGTACAAAACTCTAGTGCGGCCGCACTTGGAGTATTGTGTGCAGTTCTGGTCCCCACATTATAAGAAAGATGTGGAGGCATTGGAGAGGGTACAGAGGAGGTTTACCAGGATGTTGCCTGGTATGGAGGGCAGGTCTTATGAGGAGAGGCTGAGGGATTTGAGGTTGTTTTCGTTAGAAAGGAGGAGGCTAAGAGGGGACCTGATCGAAACATATAAGATGATTAGAGGTTTAGATAGGGTGGACAGTGATAGCCTTTTTCCTAGGATGGAGAAAGCTAGCACGAGGGGACACAGCTTTAAATTAAGGGGTGATAGTTATAGGACGGATATCAGAGGTAGGTTCTTTACCCAAAGGGTGGTTCGGGAGTGGAATGCCCTGCCTGCGGCAGTTGTAGATGCGCCAAGTTTGGTGGCGTTTAAGAGGTTAGTTGATAAGTTTATGGAAGAGAAGGGAATGGTTTAGTTTGGAGGGTCATTGCTTTTTTCATAATTGGTCGGCGCAACATCGAAGGCTGAAGGGCCTGTTCTGTGCTGTAATGTTCTATGTTCAATGTTGTGAACGCTATCACTAAAATGCTCCCCCACCACCATTTCAATCACCTGTCCGGCTTCATTCCCCAGAATTAGGTCCAGCACAGCTCCCTCCCTTATTGGACCCTCCACATATTGATCTAAAAAGTTTTCCTATACATATTTCAAGAAATCTACTCCATCTAAGCCCTTAATACTCTGTATATCCCAGTTAATGTTGGCAGAGTTGTAATCACAATACTTTATTTTTATTGTTTCTACAGACCTCCACAAATTGAGGATATATTTGTTCCTCAATATCCCTCTGAATATCTGGAGGCCAATGATAAACACCTAACAATGTGGCTACCCCTTTTTTTATTTCTAAGCTCTACCCACAAAGCTTCATGTGATATCTCCTCCAAGATATAACTGTTTGTAATATATATCAAATATTTATAATAAATATTATTATTATTTAATAAAATTAAATTTTATTTAATTAAAATTAAATCTTCTTCTAAAATTGATATAGAAGAAGATGTAGTTGATCTGATTAGCAAGTTTGCGAATGATACTACAATTGCTGGAGTTGCGGATAGTGATGAAGATTGTCAGAGAATACAGCAACATATAGATAGGCTGGAAAATTGGGTGGAAAATGGCAAATGGAATTTAATCTGGACAAATGTGAGCTGATGCATTTTGGTAGATCCAATTCAGGTGGGAACTAGAAGATAAATTGCCGAACAATCAGGAACGTAGATACACAGAAAAATCTATCTGTACAGGTCCACAGATCCTTAAAAATGACAGCACAGGTGGTGAAGAAAGCATATGGCATGTTTGCCTTAATTGGCCAGGGCATCAAGTATAAAAGTTGGCAAATTAAGTTAAAGTTATACAAAACGTTGGTTCAGCCACATTTGGAATACTGTGACAATTCTGATCACCATACTACCAGAAGAACGTGGAGGCCTTGGAGGGAGTACAGAAAAGATGTGTCAGGATGTTGCCTGGTATGGAGGGTATTAACTATGAGGAGAGATTGAATAAACTATCTGTGTGATGGCTACTATGTCACACTTCCATTTGTCAATCTTAGCTCTCAACTGTTTTACCTGCAATACTCCTGGCGTTAAAGGCTATCCAGCCTGGCCTTATTCCTTCAAAACTTAATACAGCTGCACTCCCTCTGACTTGTTTATTATACTGTTTGATTCTGTGTCCTTCTTCTGACAACAATCTGTATCTCCTCCTTCTGCCAAAACAGTTTAAAATCCTCCCAACAGCAGTAACAAATCATACCACAAGGATGTTAGTCCCACTCTGGTTCAGATGTAGACCAACCCCTTTGCACAGTCCCACCTTCCCCAGAAATGGTCCTAGTGATCCAGGAATCTAAAACCCTCCCTCCTGTACATTCATCTGCACTATCCTCCTATTTCTATGCTTGCTAGCACATGGCTCTGGGAGTAATCCTCAGAGGTCCTTTGTTTAGTCTCCTGACTAACTCCCTGAATTCTTAATGCAAGATCTCACCCTCTTTCTACCTATGTCATTGGGCTCTATAGTAAATGTAGAGCCATTAGAAATACCAGCATGCAGATGGATTTAGCATGTAGATCCACAGTTTCCTGAAGGAGGCAACTCAGGTGGACAAGTTGGTCAAAAAGGCATATACCATGTTGGCCTTCATTGGATGTTGAGTATTGGAATTGGAGAATCATGTTGACGCAGTGGTTAGCACTGCTGCCTCACAGTGCCAGGGACCAGCTTCAACTCCCAGCTTGGGTAACTGTCTGTGCGGAATCTGCATGTTCTCCCCGTGTTTGTGTGTGTTCCCTCCAGGTGCTCCAGTTTCCCCCCACATTCTGAAAGATGTGCTGGTTAGTATTGACCTGAACAGGCGCTCGAGTGTGACAACTAGGGGAATTTCACAGTAACTTCGTTGCAGTGTTAATGTAAGCCTTACTTGTGACTAATAAATAAAAATTTAAACATTGGCCTTGCTAAATTCTCTCTCAATGTACCCTGAGGTGCCATAGTGTGGCGACTCTGGGATTTTCACAGTAACTTCATTATAATGTAAATGTAAGCCTACTTGTGACTAATAAATAAACTTTTACCATTACTCTCTTCTCTTGAAAACAGAATAGGTACAAAGGGCTGAATGGTCTCTTCCTGTTCCTATTTTCATATCAATAGACATGCAAGAAGTTTGCTCTTTGTGATGAAAACTTTACAAAAAGTACATTTTAAACTTTAGTCTCCCTGGATGTTCCTTTCCTGAAGTTACTAGTTTGTGCTGGGCTACCATTCTACAGTTTTGCTGAGTCTTTTCTATTGTGTCTGCAGAGAGAATACCGTCAGGCTAATTGTCATTGATTTTTCTTTATTTGTTCTTGGGATGTGGACATTAAAGGCAAGACCAGAATCCAAAGGAGAAAATGCTGGAAGGTCTGGCAGCATCTATAAGGAGAGAAAAGAGCTGACGTTTCGAGTCCAGATGACCCTTTGTCAAAGCTAAAAGGCATAGAAACTGGGAGATATTTAACTGCAGGGTGAGGGAATGAAAGGTGTGTCATAGCCACTAAAATAAGGGGGAAAGGCTGCTAATAGCTGCCCACAGAGAGAATAAAGAGTGTGAATGGCCAAATGGGAGAGAAGCTAAAATCAGAGGGTAGGCTGTGACAGATGAAGATGTTGGGGGGAGGGGGAAATGGATAGAACAGAGATAAAATTTAGAAAAGGGGAAGCAAAGGGGGAGAAAAGGTAAGGGAGGGGGGTAAAATAGGGGAAAGAGTGGAGGGGAGAGGAAGAAAAATGAAGAAAGACAATAAAGAAATAAAAGGTAGAAAACAGTAAAAAAATTAAATAAAATAGAATGAAGACAAAAGGGGTTGAGATGGTGTAGAGTAAATCATCTGAAGTTGTTGATTTTGATGTTGAGACGGGAAGGCTGTAAAGTGCCGAGCTGGAAGATGAGATGCTGTTCTTTCAATTTGCATTGAGCTTCACTGGAACATTGCATCAGGACAAGGACAGACATGTGGGCATGAGAGCAGGATTGAGTGTTAAAATGGCAAGCAATTGGAAGTCAGGGTCCTGATTGCTCACAGATCAAAGGTGCTCAGCAATCACCCAGTCTACGTTTGGTCTCTCCGATATAGAGGAGACCATATTGGGAGCAGCAAATACAATACACCAAACTGAAAGAGGTGCAAGTGAAACACTGCTTAACTTGGAATGAATGTTTTGGACCTTGGATGGTAAGCATAGAAGAGGTAAAAAGGCATAGGAAGGTGCCTTGAGTGACGGGAAAGGTGTTGGGTACAATGGAGGAGTGGGCTAAGTTATTCCAGAGGGAACGGTCTCTACAGAATGCTGACAGAGAAAGCAAAAAGAAGATGTATTTGGTGGTGGCATCACACTGGAGTTGGGGTAAATGGCAGACGATTATGCTTTGATGCGGAGGCTGGTGGGGTGAAATGTGAGAATAAGAGTGACTCTATCCTTGTTTTGGGAGGGAGGGGAGGGAGTGAGGATTGTGGCAAGGGAAATGGACTACGTGCTGTTGAGGGCCCAGTCGACAACTGCAAATGGGAATTCACAGTTGAGGAAGAAGGAGCAGACATTAGAAGCACCACTTTGGAAAGTGGAATCATTGGAACAAATGCAACGGAGGTGAACGAGCTGAGAGAAGGGGATGGAGTCCTTATAGGATGTGGGGTGTGAAGAGTTGTAATCCAGATAGCTGTAGGAGTCAGTGGGCTTGTAATGGAAATTGAGAGATATTGAATATTGTGGAAATGGACTCAGAAAGGTCAAGAAAGGGAAGGGAAGTGTCTGAGATGGACCAGGTGAAGCCGATGGAGGGGGGGAAATTGGAAACAAAGTTAATGAATTTTTTGAGGTCTGGTCAGGAGCAAGAAGCAGCCCCAAAATAATTATTGCTGTACCAGTAAAGGAGTTGTGGGTGGGGACCTTGGTAGGCCTGGAAAAAGGAATGTTCCGCATACTCCATAAGATCAGCTTAGCTAGGACCCATGCAGGTACCCATTGCTACTCCTTTAGTTTGGAAAAGTGGAATGAGTTAAAAGGAGAAGTTGTTGAGAGATAGAATGAGTTCAGCCAGGCAGAGGAGAGTGGTAGTGGATAAGAATTGTTCAGGCCAGAGCAGCATTTATTTCACATTCCTAAATCCCTATGAACCTAGTAGTTTGCTGGGTGACCAATATGGATCTGGATTTACTTGTAGGCCAGACCAGGTAAAGATGGCAGATTTCCTTCCCTTAAGAGTATGATTGAACCAGATTGGTTTTTACAACAATCAATGATTGCCATGGCCAAGTTTGAAGGTATGCCCTCAGGGTATGGGCTTCTGCGTTACTAATCCACTGACATTACCATTGCACCACCATGTCTTCTGTGTTGCATCTTCGGCAAGGCTGATCTTCCCCTAGCCAGCGTGAACATTTTCCATCAAAAGTAATCAGAAGCCAGCAGCAAAATAATTTCCCCACACCACCCCACCACTCTCCCCTCCGGTGCTGAAGAACAGACAGGTGAATCAAACCACATATAATCCTATCTTCCTGAGATCACTTGACAGACTGGGGATTGAACCATCCCACTCTGGATGTTCCATAGCATACTGGAAAATGACATTGGAAGCTCTACCAAACAAGGCAGTACAGGACTGATGGACTGAATGGTCTCGTGTGCTGCTTGCGACTTGTGAACTGCGCCAATAAGGAATCTGAATCTGAATTTTTTAATACTCTGGAAGGTGGAGGGGGGGGGGGGGGGGGGGCGGTCACCATGGTAGCAGCAGGGCAGAAATTATTTCATTAGGTAAGGTGCCTGAAATCTATTCCAATAAAACAGCACAAATCTGACTTGGTTTAATAAAGAACATCTCTTGCGAGAGCCTGAGCATCAGGTAGCCAGCAGGAGAGCTCCATGGTTTCTAACAGATCCTCGTCAAACACGTCGCTTCATTTGCCTCAGCGCAGGCTGGATGGATATCAACTGGGCGTGTGCTATTGATGCTACGCCAAGTCAAGACTGAATTTACTTGCAACATCGCCCCTGGTAAAAATAACAAATACTTTTAAATTGGGCTGGACCAGGCGTGGGAAGAGATTTTTGGCTGGATTACTCTGCTCTCTTTTTTTATTGTACTTTTGCAGTTGCTCTGTTTGGGACACAAACATTTAACTTTTTTTGGCTCAGCAATGACAACAACCAAAAAATGAGCCAAAGTATACACACAAGCACAGACCTCAAAATCTGAAGAAACACAGTTTAACCTTTTTTTTCCTGAAAAAAAGTACTCTTTTATTGACTTTGTCACAATGGTACACAGTCCTCTGAACATCAATGATGAAGGAACAAAATATAATTCATATTAAATTCAATGCCAGGATCTATAATGCATTTATTGCTGCAAACCATCATACCCAAGGGACCGTACACACTGTTCTTCACCCATCTTTGTTCTCCAGTTTAAGTCCATGAAGTTTCCTCAAACAGTTAGTTGTTTCCACTAAGAAGTAGAACCTCCACAGTCATCACAATTAATAGCAGGCAGTTCACAGGCTTGTGGGACAGGTAACCAGTTCGGTCAAACCAAGATCTGCCTCATTGAAGCATTCACACATTTTAAGTGTGGTGTTCTACTTAATCATGTTTATTCCTGTTCCCTGCCCTGCCTCATAAAAGCCTCCTTTATCGAAATGCACTGTATCAGTCTGTGGTAGAGTAGCACTCTCTGTCACAGAGTGGTGTCGATGTCATCTATCGCCTTCCACTGCAACCCCCAACCCACACTCTCCTCACCTTTGGGAGGTGAGCCAGATCTTTCAAAGGGGTGACCAAAAATCTGGGAAAGAATGGGTTCAGAAGAGCTTTCTTCCCTTCGGAGGATGGCACGGTAGCACAGTGGTTAGCACTGCTGCCTCACAGTTCCAGGGATCCGGATTCAATTCTGGCTTTGGATCACTGTCTGTGCGGGAGTTTGCACCTTCTCCCTGTGTCTGCTGCGTGGGTTTCCTCCAGCTGCCCCAGTTTCCTCCCACAGTCCAAAGATGGCAGGTTAGCTGGATTACTAAATTGTCCCTTGGTGTTCCAAGATGTGTAAGTTAGTTTGATTAACCATGGAAATGTGTGGGGTCACAGGGAGAGGGCCTGGGTAAGATAATCTGTCAGCAAGTTGGTGCAGATACGATGGGCCAAATGGCCTCATCTGCACCATAGAAATTTTGTGATTCTATGAGATTAGGATGGAGAAGTTGGGGTTAGGAAGGGAATTTCAGAGAGTGCAACAGGTTGAAGGCCTGACTATCAATAGTGAACTGAAGGGGAGGGGAGTGGAGTGGAGTGGGAGAGGGAATGCAGTATAAGCAAGACTGAACACAGCAAAATACAGATTTCAGAAGAGCTGATTTGAAAATATATCTTATGCATTTGTGCTGTCTGTGCAAACAGCAGTCAAAATTTACAATGCTACACATTCAATGCAATGATTTTGTTACGTACACATAAATCATCATTTCATAGGTCATAGAGCAAGCTGTGTTGAACAGGTTGGCTGGCGTTAACTTCACTGCTGTCTGCAACAAACTAAATTCTTGTAGTTGATGTGAAGTCTCAAGTAACAGTCTCGGTGCATCAACATAAAGATAAATCATAAAATAGGTCATGTCCAAGATAGCAAATAATCCCTTAGACAGAAAATTTTTGAGAATTGGTTGACATCTGTTGAAGTTTTTCAACATCATGTGAAATCTGAACAGAATTAGTGACCATTATTACTCCTTATTTATCACTTTTTTCCTGATTTCCCCAGTACAAAAGGTAGTTTTTTATGCTACAATTTCTGCAGTATCAGCTTGTTTCTGCAAACTTAATTTAAAAAAAAATCAATTAGTATTTTCTTACATTATTCTTATTTCTCTTATTTACATTTCAACATTAACTTGCACTTTTTTTTTCATTATCTTCCATTTCTGCTATTTTCTTCTGCTTCCCAGTTCTCTGTTCCTTTCCATTTTCATCTGTGGAATTAATATCATTCTTTTCTTTGATTCCTCGATGTTGTGATATAGTTACATTAAGAATATACACGTTTATCACATTGTGAAATTTACTCTGATCTGGAAAATCCTTTGGATTGAAACAATCAGCATGTACAGTCTTTTAATCATTTTCAATGTCTTTCCTTTTGTCCTTTCTACATACCCTAGGCCTCCATATAACTGCTTTTGATAAGCAACTGAGCCAGACGGATCAAAGACGACTCTTGGCGTGATCTAACCTGAGTTAAATAATCATTTACTTAAAATATAACAGTGGTTAGCACTGCTGCATCACAGCACGAGGGACCCAGGTCCGATTCCAGCTTCGGGTCACTGTCTGTGTGGAGTTTGCACGCTCTCTCATTGTCTGCGTGGGTTTCTTCCCACACTCTAATGATGTGTGGGTTAGGTTGATTGGCCATACTAAATTAACTCTTAATGTCAGGGGGATTAGCAGGGTGAATACATGGGGTTGTGGGGATAGGGTCTGTGTGGGATTGTGATCGATGCAGGCCTAATGGGCTGAATGGCCTCTTTCTGCACTGTAGGGAATCAACAATTCTATAAAGAAAAATGACCATGTTCTAGTCATTTGCATTTGCACATTCTAGACATTTGCATTAAGTGCTAAATTTGGAGTAAGTGCTCCTGGCTAGTGGTATCCTATATCGTTTCCACACAAACGGTAGTGGAAATTGGGAACTCTCTCCCCTAAAAACAAACTGTTGAGATGGGTGGAATGGGGTGGGTGTAGTCAAGTTAACATTTCAAAGCTAAAAAGGATTATTTATTGTTAGATATGGGTATCGAAGATTACGGAATGAAGGTGGATGGATGGAGATAAGAATGCAGATGAACCATCATCCAATTGAGGGATTGAAAGATTTGCTCCTTTTCTTTTGTTCCTGAGTCCATTAATCTCCAGGGTTGCTACAGCATTGAAGGTTATCCTCTTTCTATCTCATCCTTTGCTAGATTCCCTGCATAGTCTTTCACTTATAAGGGCAGTTCACCCATTCCCAGTCTTCTCTTAAAATTAGCTGCAGATGAATTGGAAGGGATTCTACCTTCTGAAGTGTAGAAAATCACTGGTGGCCAAGTGAAACAGGAGGAGGATATCAAAAATAAACGCCACTCTGGCCAATGTTTGCGTACGTGCTCTACAGTGTTGCTGGCTGGGTTGAGAGCAATAATTCTGGTTGATTTGCCTCTAATTCAAGGGGGATCGGGTGCAGTTTTAAATCTTTCTGTTCTTGCCTCAGTTGAGACTTAGATAACTCAGCACTGATAAGGGATTGACTTTTCCGGTCTGAATAACTTTGCTTACTGATTTGGTTTATTCAACCGTCAGGACAACTTAAAAAAGAGTTTGTTTATACAACCAATGTTCCAATAGTGCTGCAATAGACATCACAAGCAAACAACAAAACAAGAATAGGTTTTAAAGTTGTCCATAGACATTATCTCCTTCCACCCTTCCCTTCCCTCACCCTCCCACATCCCATTGTACCTGTGTTGCTGATAGTTACAGACACTTGCTCACTGTTTAAAATCTGTAGAATGTATGCATGGCCTTGTACTGAACATATTTGCTTCTTTTTCTACTGCAACACACTTCATATCTACAGCAAGTACAATAAACTGCAGGGCAGCCAATTAGGCTTAAGAGGAGGATACTACTGCTGCAGCAGTCATGACCTTTCTGCTTTGTGGGATCTCTTCTAGGTCTGTGGAGCTTAATGCATTTCTGAGCAACACCCTAAAAATGAAAGAATAAATAAAATCAAACACAACTTGTTATTCAAAATGTATTAATAGACTTCTCGCCCTGATAAAAAGAATAACAGGTAAAAATATAGGTGTGGTTACTTAGCCTACCATTCCTGTGCTGCTATCTATTAACCCTATATGGGAATCATTTAGAGTCATAGAATCTCTACAGTGCAGAAGGAGGCCATTCAGCCAACTAATGATCTCCCCCAGATCCTATCCCTGCAACCCCACAATTTACCCCTGACACTAACAGACAATTTAGCATGGCCAATCCAATTAACCAGCATGTGTTTTGGACTGTGGGAGGAAACTGGAGCATTCTAAGGAAACTGACGCAGACATGGGGAGAATGTGCAGACTCCACGCAGACAGTGACACAAGCCTGGAATCAATCCCAGTTATCTGGTGCTGTGAGGCAGCAGTGCTAACCACTGTGCCGCCCATTCCAATCCCATTTCCAAGCTCTTACTCTTCAAATGTTTATTTAATTCTCTCTTAAATGTCACAAGGGTAACGAATTCCAAAATCTAATAACCGGGTGTGTGAAAAACCCTTGCTGATATAAAGTTTATGCCACCTTGTTAATAAATGCCTGATCAAATCATTAGTGGCTCCAATATTTAAGGGTGGTGTACAGGTGAGGGTGCTAATGTGGCTAAAACAGCAGGATCTCATTGAAGATTTCCTTGTGTCTATAGCCCAGCTGCTGGGCAGAGAAACCAGCCACAGGAAACTGGAGCTGGGGACAGCAGAGATTGGATTATGATGGGGATGGGATGGGCAGTGGGGAAGAGGCGCACAGAGCTGGGCAGTATCAGGATGAAGAGATCGGGGGGTGGATTATTGATTGAGACCTTTCTGGAGTGCTCTTGGAGGAATGAGGAACCCAGTTTCTCTTGACCCTCAAGGAGTGCTCTGAAGAGCACTAAGCTGAGGGAGCTGGGAGCTTCTTTTGTCTCTGTCTTGCTGCCAGGTTCCGTGTGTCCTGGGAAACATGTCCATTTGTTCTTAAATTTAAATCAATTAAATTTAAAATTAAGATCACATTTGCACTGTGGGAACCTGAATTAAATATGTTAATAGCAAGATGGAACACTCATAACTCAAAAATTATGCCTAAAAGAAGGCAAATGCAAATGTGGTGGGATGGATTGAAATCATGTCATATCAAGATTGAAATTTTTAAACACCAGGTCCCAAGCTTCTCTTGCCTGTTGGGGTGGTGCTGGAGGAGTGGGGGAAAGGGAGCCTAATCTTGAGGCCACTATCTCAGTTATCCCTTCCAAATTTAAAAGAGAATTTTCTCTCCTTCATTCATACAATGACATTCCTCTGTTTCCATGTAACTTCTTTTTGTAGGCAAGAATGTGGACATTTTTAGAAGGAAGGCAGAAACATCAGGAAGGTCAGAGACTTGCTCAATGATGATTAAAAAAAACCATTTTTAACGTAGTAAGATGATCAGAATGTATTTCATAAAATAAAGTGGGCTGAGGAACTGGGGAGGATGATGATGAGGTGAAGTGATACTAAGTAAGAAAAAATGTGAAGGAAGATATGGGTAAAGGGAGAGGTTTAGAGTTGGCTTCTGATATTTGTAAATGGTGAATTGGCAGGACAGGGTAAAGACTACCAAAAACAAGTGGTCAATGAGCAGGTCTTATTATGGAATAGATTGCAGTTGGTGAAGTTTTGGATGATTTGGGAGTTTGGAATCTCAGGCATTTAGTTGGGAAATGTTGGGCATCAAGTCGGTAGGGTGGAAGTTTTAACAGTGATAGGGTGAAGGAGAGATGGAGACAGGGAGCATTGCACAGATGAGAATGGTGGTGGTTGGGGTTCAGTGAAGGCTAGGAAATGGAATTTGAACTTCAACTCACAGAGGACAATGCAGGTTTAACGTTGGCAAGCAGTGAGGAATGGACACATTTGTTGGGGTGTGGAGTTTAATTTTAGGTGAGAAATGAACAGGATAACTTTTGTTCTTATTCAGGCTGCTCAAAGCTTTGTCAGTGAACCACTTAGTAATAGCTGTGGAGCCCAGGGTGGTGAGTCAAAGCTGGGCAAGTCAAAGTGCCTTTAGAAAGAGACTCCAAAACATCACCAAGGGATAGCATGGGGTTGATGAACAGGGATCTGGACTGGACCGTAGAACCTTGGAATCCTTACAGTACAGAAGGAGGCCATTCAGTCCACTGAGTCTACATCCACTCTACTCAGCCCCATCATCTCTGTAATCCCATGCATTTACCACTGCCAATCAACCTTATTCATACATCTTTGAACACTGAAGGGCAACTTATCATTGGCCAATCTGCCTAACCCACATAGCTTTGGAGTGTGAAAGGAAACCAGAGCCACCTGTGGAAATCCATGCAGACGCAGGGAGAATGTGCAAACTCCACACAGACAGTGACCTAAGCTGGGAATCAAACCCAGGTCCCTGGCGCAATGAGGCAGCAGTGCTAACCACTGTGCCACCCGATGGTGAAATGGTAGAGATGATGGTGCAAGCAGTGCAGCTAGAACTGTGCTAGCTTCACTGAAAGAGACTACAGGGTAGTCATTTAAGTGGATCATTGAGGAGAATTGGTGGAGAAGGATAGGCTGCTCAAATCAACTGCAATGTGATTGAAAATCTCCTTAAAAAAATATCCTTTCATGGGGTGAGGTGAGGCTGCCAATCCCTAATTGCCCTTGAACTTGAGTGGCTCGCAACAACATTTCCACATACACGTTTACACGTAATTTACACGTAAGCCTGACCAGAATGAGCAGCAGATTTCCTTCCTTACAGGACCTTAATGATCTCAATGGGCTTTTACACTAATTTTTTGCACAGTCACCATTACCGAGGCAGATTAATTGAATTTAAATTTCATGAGTACCTGTGGTGGGATTTGAACCTTGACTCCAGAGCATTAGCCTGAGCTTCTGGATTACTAGTTCAGAGCAGTCACTACTTCACTATCACCTTTGGCCTAAGAGCTGCTCTCAAGCTCCAAAGAATTTGTACAACCAGATTGGGTAATAATGATCAGGGGATAATAAGTTATATCTTCCACTGTTCAAAACACAGTCACTTTAGAATATGTCCCATAATCGGTACTGCAGCAACGGCTTACCAGGCTGATTCCTAGATTGGCATATGAGGAGAGTTTAACTCAGTTAGAATTATACTCATGAGTTTGGAAGAGTGAGATGGGATCTCATAAAAATGTATAAAATTCTAACAGGGTTACACAGGGTAGATTCAGAAAGCATGTTCCCATGGTGGGGGAGTCTAGAGCTAGGGGTCATTTAGAACTAAGGTGCAGAGAAAGTTTTTCACCTAGAGTGTGGTGAATGTCTGGAATTTACTATCACAGAAAGCAGTTGAGGCCAAAATGTGTAATTTCAAGAATTAGATAAAGTTCTGAAGGGATGAATAGATATGGGGGAGGGTGGAAATCAAGATATTGAACTCAATGATCAGACGTGATCATAATGAATGGAGAAGCAGGATCACAGGGCCAAATGGTCGACTGCTGCTTCTAGTTTCTATGCAAGATAGTGAAGAGAGATTAACAATAATAATATTTCTGCTTTGTTGAAGGAATTTGTTGTAAAAGTAGGAGCGTGGAGAAGTGGAATTTAACAATGATACTTTCCCCATAACTTGCTCCTGCCTCTTTAATCATCCAACAGCTAATGGAAACAAAGAGAGGCAGTTCAAAGATGTGCAGGTTAGATGCTCTGGCCTCTTGAACTTGAGTGGCTCACGGAACTCAGGGAACCAGATGGGGCAAATCGACTGATTATGGGAATAGGACTCGAGAAGGATTGTGGTTAGTGCAGACTCAATGGGCCAAATGGCCTCGTTCCGCACTGTAGGATTCTATGATTTAGAATGAGCGAATGATGGGCACATTCTGCCCATTCTGTCTTTGAGAGAGCTCCTCACTTAGCTCCAGTGCCATGCAAACTTTTCCCTTCAAGAATTTATCCAATTTCCTTTTCAAATTTATTATTTAATCTGCTCTCACCACTCTTTTGGATAGTGTATTCTGGTTTGCTGATCATTCACTTTCAGTTTATTTCCACTGATTGCAACGGGGAGGAACTGATACTGACAGTCGGTGCAAGCCTAAGACTGGAGAGATGAGCAGTGATGAAGAAAGATTAAAGAGGCAATAAAGACTATTTCTTCCCCACACAGGGAATAGTACATGAGGCATAATGTAGATTTTTTCCAATCATATTATGCAAGCTTTATGGAAAAGATTATTTTGCAGGCAGCAATGTTGAGAGTTTTACATGAAAACTGTTTATTCTTGGTTCTTGGGAATGTATTAGTTGAATTTTCCTATGAGCGTTGGAAGCCTGACACTGGGGCTGTTTTCAGGTCTTGTCCTGCTTGACATTGTAGCATTTCTGCGAGCTGAACCTTACTGAAGTAATCAGTGGGCCACCTTCCATGCTCATTGTCCAATTAGGGATGGCAGGAGTGCGGCCCACTTCAAGGGTGGTCAGTAACCCTCAGTGTGTGATAATGGAAGTGCTGCTGAGGGCCAAGCAACAGGGGTGGCAACTGGAGCCACCCACCACCCTTGGAAATGGGGGGGAGGGTTGAAAAACAGCTCAGACGCTCATGAGGCCCATGGTTATTGGGAGACATCAATCTCCATGACCAGGGCATCTCTTGGGAAAACAGCAGTCAGTAGCATTTAAATGCTTCATCGGAATTGCAATCTCCCCATCCAATTGCCTGTGCAGGCACCTGCTTTTAATTTGCCAGAGTATGGACATAATAAGAGTGGCCCGTGTGATGCTGCAAAAGGACTTTGTTGCTTCAATTAGCACTTTAATGGGGTCAATAGCATTTCCGCCACTGCTGGGCTGGAAGCCATCATGTCCCCTAAACCATCAGGAAAATCAAGAGGTGGCAGCAAAATGTCATGTAACCGGCACGTTGTTCTCTGCTGTCTACCTGTCTACACAGTCGCTGCGGCCATTCTGGGGAAAACTCCCTCTTCCCCCCTACCCCAGCAAGGCACATGCAAAAATTTATATAAATTATTCTTCCCTGAATGTTTACATTTGAAAATAAATAATTCAAATGGGCAAGACAAGCAGAGAAGTTGGTTTGTAAAGACACTTTGGAAATATCTGATTTTAATACATGGTTCATTTTAACTTAATCTTAAAAAAAAATCCCTTAGGCTATTTAATGTTTTTATATATTTTCTTCTATTTCCCTTTCTTTTTTCTGCCAACTCTCTTTTCTAAAATCAATCCGGGGTTACAAATCCATGGGGTGCAATTTCTTCCTTCGTTCCTTCCTTCATGGATATTCTGTAGAAATGCTCAGACTGCAGTTGTTAGTAATTCTTGCACTTTTAGACCTGGTAGATAGAGGTCAGCACCCAAGGGGGGTGGTGGTGGTGGTAGGCACAATACCAATTATTTACCCTCCTATACTCTCCTTGACAAAGAGCAGCTAATTAAGTACAAACCAAGAACTGAGGCCGGCAAACCTTATTCGTGTGTCTCAGCCAGTCAGTCATTCTCTTAACCAGCTGAGTAATTAGCAGAACGTCTTGAGGTCTCACTTATAAGCTGAGAAGTTTTTTTTTAAAAATACATAATGCTCATGCATTATCAGAAGACAGTCAACTGACCAACGACCTCTATTGCTTCATCTAGGTGTGAGCTCGGTCCCGCTGGCAAGGGTCAACAACAAATGATTGTATCTTGTACTGCCAGGAGTTGTTTATTTCCAGCCTGCTGATTGCATCGAGTGCTTGTGCAACCAATAGGGCAAGCCAGGGGAAGTGCATACTTAATAGATTTCCTGAAATTCAAAATACTTTATTTGCCACTTTAAAAAATACATTTATCAATTGATAATGACCTACCACCACAAGTCGGTTCTGAAAACTGCATCTTTGTCTGGGTTCCTCATGCTGCTGGGATAAATGCCCATGACATCTGCAAAGACACAGGAGTCTGATTTTCTGGTCAGCACCTATTAGTGATGATATTCTATTTCAATTAGTAGGATAAATGTTTCTCCTTCTATCACTCACTGTAAAAAGCCTGTTTCAAACGATCAATTGCAGTCTCAATCCAGCTTGTGGTGTGTGCAAGTACATAACATGAAACTGTCCAATCTTGAGCACTGAGTGGAAATCACAGAGGGCAATCGGTATGAGAAACAGAAACATTATGGTGGCTCAGAAGGGTTTTCCTTCTGAATCTGGTGTCAAGGCACATAGTTGGCTAGTAATATGTCAGGAGCCACTGAATTACAACACATTGTCATGGCATGGCTCCATTTAACTGGTCAGAATTTTCTGGCAAGCCATGATAGAGTACCTATTCTGGTTATGTTTCACAAGCAGATGTCTATTGTCACTAAATCATACACCAGTGTCCTCTAGAACAACAGCTGCACCACTTGGTTACATTTCAAGTCTACAAATGCAATGTGCATCACTCATGAATGTTTTTATATCGACTGCTGAAGCAAACAACAACCAATAAATCAATAGTATCCAGAGTTTGGTAAAGTAAAAGGGCCGTTCAAAAAAATATTTGTTCCTGTGTTTTCGGGTCAGAAGAAGCGGACAGTAAAATGAAGCAAAACTGCCTTTGTCTGGTCACTGTACCCTCGCACTTGTGGAGAGTCCGCTGAGCTCATCTGCCTTTAAAAGATTCATCAGTCAGGACAGACTGAACAAGCTCCGCTCCCCTGCCCCGAGGCAAAAGGTTTTTCTCTTTCAGTTCTTCCAACAGGTTGCTGATCCCTCTCCATTTCTTGACCACCCGACGTTCCCTCTGCCTGCTGATCCTTATCTGCTGTCTGAGGTAGTCCACTTCGTCTTGCAATTGGAATACCTTCCTCTTGGCCACAACTGGGTTCGCCAAACAGTAGCTGTGCTCTTGGAAAACCTCTGTGCTGCTGGTGGCACAGGTACGGATATTAGTATTGGTGCTAGTGCTGGTTGTACTAGTGCTAGTGCTAGTGCTAGATTTGGACGGATCCTGCTGATTACTAATATCCGCAGATGTCAGAGGGGTTTTCCTGGATACTAATTTCTGTAAATACAAGCACACACATACACAGAAATTTAGTATTACGACAGCCAGACGTTGGAAGGCTATTCAATGGACTGAGGTTAGCTGCAATCAAGTCCAACCCCAAGCTTATCATCTATGCACTTACAGGCACTTTATGGACAGTGTACAGCAACCAGGAACCCCAGCTGATTGTCCTTTCTCTACCACTGATGCACTGAGGATAATTTTCATACCTTGACTGTCAATCTGAGGCTGTGGTTCAAATCTTGGCAATTAAATACAAGCCCATTGAAGGGTACTTCCAAATGTTGGTGTCTCCTTTACAGATTAGCTTTAATCTCCATCTTCATAAACATTTATCTTTTTTCCCTTTCTTAGCCCAGTCATGTCAAGAATGCACCAATTAGGCATGGTAAGAGTGACTGGGAGGCGGCAAAACTAGGGATGGAAGGCCACAATGAGGTGGGGGGGAGAGATAGAGAGACACAGGAGCATATAAGTGGGGGGGGGGGGGGGGGGGGGGGGGGGGGGGGGGAGATGGGGGCGGGAGGAGAGGGGGGGTGGGAGGAGATGGGGGGTGGGGAACAACTCAGAGGTGGAGAGAAAGGAGAATGATAAGGAGGCTGAAAGGTAGTGGTGACAGGGAAGCAAATGAAGGGTCAACAGGGAGTCGTGGGGCACAGAGGCAAGGAAACAAAAGGGAGGCAGAAAGGGTGCGACAAGACAGTGGGTGGGGGGGGCAGCGAAAAGGTAAGGGTATAAATAAATAAATAAATATCATGCTATTTGACAAAATAGATCTAAAGAGAAAAAGTAGCCAATCAAATAAGTTTCTCCCTTCAGTGCATCTGTTTCAAAAGATTAATGGAGTATCTGGGATCTCAGCCAAGCCTCATTAAGCATACACAAGGTAGAGTGGTATCAAGTGCCCGTACTTTCTGCTATTAATATCTTAAAAAGTTTGGTTGATTGACAATTTCATAGATTTATAATAACAAGTTTTTAAGGAAATTAAAAATGGTAGTTTGTTCAAGCCTTTCCACACATGCCATTACTATACTGGTTCTGTGCAGAGTGAATGGACATAACAATGTACCGAGTTAGCACGGAGTTTGAGGGATAAATGGGAGTGGGTGAAAGGATAAGAGTTAGTATGGCAGATATTTTTTCCTATTCATTTGTGGGACATGGATGTTGCTGGCTGGCCAGCATTCATTATCCATCCCTAGTTGTCTTGAGAAAACGGTAGAGAGCTGCCGTTTTGAATTGTTGCAATCCATATGTTGTGGGTTTATCCACAATGCTGCAAGGAAGAGAATTCCAGGATTTTGACCCAGTGACCGCGAAGGAATGGTGATATATTTCCAAGTTAAAATGGTGAGTGGCTTGGAGGGCAACATGCAGGTGGTAGCATTCTCATGTATCTACTGCCCTTGTCCTTCTAGAGGGGAGTGGTCATAGATTTGGAAGATGCTATCCCAGGATCTTAGCTAAATTGCTGTGGATATGGGTAAGACCTTCTGAAGTTATCTTTCAAAAGGTTTGCTCATTGCAGACTATGGTTCATGACACCACTCAGCAGCCACGAACCACAACTCCTTGAAATGCTGGCATGAATCAATGAAGATTGTGAAAGGCAACGAGATGCTTATCCCTGCAATGGAACCAGCCAGGTCAGGAGTGAAGCCTCACAGCATGCAGCCTTCTCTCATACTAATGACAACTACAGGCACCGACCACATGAAAATCCAACACAAAATATTTCAGCTGATGAGTAAATTGGGTCTATATTCATAGAATCTCTACAGTGCAGAAGGAAGGTATTCAGCCCATCAAGCCTGCACTGAAAACAATGACACCCAGGCCCTATCCCTGTAACAACATGTATCTACCCTGTTAATCCCTCTGACACAAAGAGGCAATTTAGGGCCAATCCATGGCTAACCCACACCTCTTTCAGACTGTGGGAGGAAATTGGAGCACCCATAGAAAACCCACGCAGACACAGGAAGAATGTGCAGTCAGTTGCCCAAGGCTGGAATTGAACCCAGGTCCCTGCTGCTGTGAAGCAGCAGTGCTAATCACTATGCTGCCCCATGCTTGTATTCTCAGAGAGGTGAGCTCACTGTACAAGATTCTGAAAGGGCCTGGTGCAGTAGAAGCCGAGATGCTGTCTCACTTGGCTGCGGAATGGAGAACACAGGACAGTCTCAGCAGAAAGTACAGTAATTTAGGACTGTGATGAAGAGGAAGTTCTTTGCCCAAAGGACTATGAATCTTTGGAATTTCTACACTGGAGAGTTGTGGATGTTTCCTCAACAAATATATTTAAGGATAGACACATTTATAGTTTCCCTGGAAATCATGGATTCCAGGAGCACGCAGGAAAATGGAGATGAAGCTGATGAGGGGCAGCACAACTGTTATTATTGCTGCCACACAGCACAGCACCAGGGACCCAAGTTTGATTCCCAGCTTGGGTTATTGTCTGTGAGGAGTTTACCCGTTCTCCCCATGTCTGCGTGGATTTCCTCCGGGTGCTCTGGTTTCCTCCTAGAGTCCAAAGATGTGCTGATTGACCATGATAAATCGTCCCATGAATGAGTTGGATTACAGGGTAAATACGTGGGTTGCAGGCACATCTGTTTGTTGTCAGTGAAATTGTTGTCAGTGCAGACTTGATGGGCCGAATGGCCTCCTTCTGCCCTGTAAGGATTGTATGTATGATCAACCCAATAATACCCTAATGGTGGAGCAGATTTGATAGGCTGCATGGTCTCCTGCTTTGATTTCTGACATTATGTTAATGACTGCCATGGTGACACAGTGGGAGATGTCTCACAGCATCAGGGAGCCAGGTTCTGGTCTTGGGTAACAGTCTGCGTGGATTTCCTGGTTTCCTCCCATACTCCAAAAATGTGCAGGTTAGGTGGATTGGCCATGCTCAATTGCCCCTTCATGTCCAAAGATTCGTAGGTTAAGGGGATTAGCAGGGTAAAAGTGTGCGGTCACAGGGATAAAGCCTGGGAAAGATGCTCTGTCAGAGAGTCGGTACAGACTCAATGGGCCAAATGGCTTCCTTCTGCACTTCAGAGATGCTATGATTTTTAGAGCTTAGTACCAGCAAGATCCAGGCCTTACGTTTTGCATATGTGGTGGAAAGTCGAATATCGTAGGGACAGCATCTTCCCTCAAGCGCCTGGTCTGTCCTGTGCGGTCAAAGCATGTTTGCTCAAAATGTTTTGAACAAAGGAAAGTGTGTTTGCTGGGCTTGAAGTTTTCACGTCGGACAAGCCGTATCCACTCCGTCCGCCTCCGAGGGTTAGAGGGAAACCTTAAAAATCAGAAACAAAAAGACAAATGGAGAACGTGTCATCTCTCTCTGATCTGTAAATCTATAAGCAATCTAAAAGACTAACCCTTCAAAATTCTGAAGGTTAAAAATGGAGAAACTGTTTGTGCTGCTGGGTCGCTCAATAAGGAGGCAGCACAGAATCCTACAGTGCAGAAGGAGGCTATTCACTCTACACCAACCACAATCCCATCAAGCCCCTATCCCCATAACTCCACGCACTTACCCTAGCTACTCTCCCTGACACTAAGGGCAATTTAGCATGGCCAATCCACTTAATTCCCGCACATCTTTGGTCTATGTAGCAGCTGGAGGAAACCCACGCAGACACAGGGAAGACATGCAATCTCCACGCAGACAGTGACCCAAGCTAGGAATCGAACATGAGTTGCTGATGCTATGAGGCAGCAATGCTAACTACTGATTTGAAGTGATTGGCAAAGAGAAAAAATGAGTGGAAATTAGATCTATTAATTTTAAAAAAAAGGAGGCTGTTGTCTGAAGTGCACTGAAAGTCTTGCAGAAACAGATTCAATGGTAAATTTCAAAAGGTAAACTGAAAAGCAGAGTTTTCCAGGGTCCTGAGGAAAGAGCTAGGAACTAATTGGATTGCTTAGACAAAAATCGCTTGATAGTGCAGGACTTGAATATTGCTGAAAACAGAGGCTTGTTGTCAAAACATTTAGTCTTTCACTCATGTAATATTCCCTTCTCTAGCACTGTCTAGTATTCTAACTTCAATCATCTTATTCCTCAAATTTGCTTAAACCCTCCCCAACCACAGCAGTGAACCTTCTTGTAAGGATTTTGGCTGTAATCCTGTTAAGGTGCAAATCTTTTTTTTTGATTAGCTGTTCGCTGCCCCAAAACTCACTTTTGCACCATGCTTCAAGCTGTGTACTGACCCTCTCTATCTTCCCAGTTCCACTCTCTCTACTTCCCCTTAGATCCTGAAAATCTGACCTCAATGGCTGTTCTTTCTGTGCCATTGGTACCAGTACGTATGACAACATCTGACTCATCCCAGGCTTCTAGCGAAATAGAACAGTGCATTACAGGAACAGGCCCTTCAGCCAACGATGTTGTGTTGAACATGATGCCGAATTAAACTAATCCCTTCTGTCTGCACTTGGTCCATATCACTCTACCCCTTGCATATTCATGTGCTTATCTAAAAGCCTCTTAACTGCCCCTATCGTATCTGCCTCCACCACCACTCCTGGCAGTGTGTTCCAGACACCAATTCTCTGTGTAAAAAAAATTATATCCCTCATTGTATAGCATGCACAAAACACTTTTTACTGTAATAATAAGAAGTGTGACAATAAATCAAATCAAAACATCTCTTTTAAACTTTCCTCCTCTCATCTTCAGTGCATACCCATAGTATTAGAGATTTGACTCCCCCTCTCCAGTAGCTAGCAAGGATACAAATATTGTCTCTTCCTTCATGATGACACATTATTTGGGACTCTCAATCATTTGATGATAAACTTTAGGTTGGCTATGGAAAAGGTCAAGGAGCAATCCAAAGTAATGATAATTAACTGGGCAAAAGTCAAAGGATCTGACCCAGAAAATTTCGAATTAAAAGCAAATCAGCAAAACTGTAACTAAACAATGGACTGCCTTTAAAAGAGAATGTTACAGTATATTCCCACAAAGGGGAAAGGTGGAACAAACAAATCAGAATCTCCTGGTTGACAAAACAAATACAAATGAAGGTGTAGCTGAAATTATATGCCTACGATAGACTCGGGTGGACAATACAATTGAGAATCAGACTCATTAGAGCTTTCAACATGTCATTGATGAAAATGAACATCTCGCCAGGCCATTCCCACACCTCCCACTTCTTGCTTTCAACCAACCGCACAACCTCAAACAGACCACTGTCCTCAACAAAATACCCAGCCTTCAGGAGAACAGTGACCACGGCACCACAGAACTCTGCCATAGCAACCTCTGCAAGACGTGCTGGATTATCAACATGGATGCCATCATCTCAGGTGAGAACACCATCCACCAGCTACGTGGTGCATACTCTTGTGACTTGGCCAACATTGTCTACCTGATACGCTGCAGAAAAGGATGACCCGAGGCACTGGGGAGACCATGCGGACACTATGACAACAGATGAATGAACACTGCTTGACAATCACCAGGCAGGAGTGTTCTCTTTCTATTGGGGAACACTTCAGCGGTCATGGGCATTTGGCCTCTGATCTTCAGGTAAGCGTTCTCCAAGGCAGCCTTCACAACACACAATAGCTCAGAGTCACTGAGCAGAGACTAATAGCCAAGTTTCACATACATGAGGATGGCCTCAACTGAGACTTGGGTTCATGTCACACTGTCACCCCCAGGACTTGCCTGCTTGTAAAATCTCACTGTCATACCTGGAGACAATACACATCTCTTTAACACATCTGTGTGTAGAGTATAGGGCTAATGGTAGGACTCTTAATAGTGTTGATGAACAGAGGGATCTTGGTGTATGTGTGCATAGATCCCTGAAAGTTGGCAATCAAGTCGATAAGGTTTTAAGAAGGCATACGGAGTCTTAGCTTTTATTGGTAGGGGGATTGAATTTCGGAGCCGCAACGTCATGTTGCAAACTGTACAAAACTCTAGTGCGGCCGCACTTGGAGTATTGTGTGCAGTTCTGGTCCCCACATTATAAGAAAGATGTGGAGCATTGGAGAGGGTACAGAGGAGGTTTACCAGGATGTTGCCTGGTATGGAGGGCAGGTCTTATGAAGAGAGGGGTTTGAGGTTGTTTTCATTAGAAAGAAGACGGCTAAGAGGAGATCTTATTGAAACATATAAGATGATTAGAGGTTTAGATAGGGTGGACAGTGATAGCCTTTTTCCTAGGATGGAGAAAGCTAGAACAAGGGAACATAGCTTTAAATTAAGGGGTGGTGGTTTTAGGACAGATGTCAGAGGTAGGTTCTTTACCCAGAGGGTGGTAAGGGTATGGAATGCTTGCCTGCGTCAGTTGTAGATGCGCCAAGTTTGGTGGCGTTTAAGAGGTTAGTAGATAAGTTTATAGATGAAAAGGGAATGGTTTAGGTTAGAGGGTCATTGCTTTTTCCTAATTGTTCGGCGTAACATCGAAGGCCGAAGGGCCTGTTCTGCGCTGTAATGTTCTATGTTAACCCTCTCTCCACTCACATTGTCTGTACCTTTAAGACTTGATCACCTGGAAAGACTCGCAAATGACAACCATTATTTTGTACAACTGAGTTTGTGCCTTGTTTGTGAACAGAACTCCCAATCTGCCAAATAAATCTGGCGTTGTGATACTTACTCGCTCTTGTGATGGACATCAAGGGAGCGGGTCAGAGCTAGGGGCGGGGCCAGAGCTAGGGGAGGGGAGGGGAGGGGCGGAGCCTGAGTGGCCGGTGGAACAAGGGCGGGGCTAGGGGCGGGGTTTTGAGAAAGGGGCGGAGACGGATGACCATCCCGCCCTTGCGCCGCGCCTTCCCGGAAGTGATCCCGCCGCGAAGCGGGGTAGGCGTTGGGTCCGTACTTCCGGCCGCTCTCGTCCTCCCCTCCCCCACTCTCTTCTCTCTCTCCCCCCCCCCCCCCCCCCCACCCCACCCCCCCCACCCCCCACCCAACCCCCCCCTTTTCCTCCCCCATGTTGGGCAGCCAGAGGGAGAAAAAAAATTAATATGCCGCATTCGGCCGGCCAGCGGCAGACTTCAATCCCCCCCTGACCGCAGGTAGGCGCCGCACGACAGGGAAAGTAGAGACTGGGCGACAAATTCGCATAATATTAAAGACTTGGAAAAAAAAAGTGAAATATTGAGAGGGGTGGGGAAAGAAGAGAGAGAGTTAGAAATAGGACAAATAGCCCCCTCTTCCCCTCCCCCAGACGGCCGTTAGGCGCCAGCAGCCATGGGAACGGCTGCTCCAGTTAAACAGGCCGCAGGCCCTGCTTAACCTTCAGTGGGGAAGCAGCCCGCCTCCCTCGCTCCTTCTACCTCGGCCTGATTACCACGCTCCTTTACTCACTCTGCACACCTACCTGTGGAAACTGGTGTTGGTGTTTTTCCTGTACACCGCCGTACATCCGTAGGCCGAGCAGCTGGTTGGCATTTTATTGACAATTACTTACAAACACCCTCCACTTTCTTCCTCCTCCTCCTCTTCTTTAAAAGAAAAAAGTAATAATAAAATATGAACAATTCCTTGGGTCGTTCGAGCTCTCTCTCTCTTTCTCTCCCCCCTTCCCCCCCCCACTCCCCTCCTCCTTTACTAATATGGCAGATGTGTGAGTAGTTTGCTCCTGAGGGGCAGGCAGAGAGAGGGGAGGGGGGGAAAGAGAAAGGAAGCTTCACGTATCAACGCATAGCGTCAAAAGAGACGTCCTTTCTTCTCTTCCTCTCTCTCCTCCCACTCCAGTAGGAGGAACCTTAAATATTCACTTATTGTAATATTGGCTTCATCTCCACTGCCAGTAAGAGGGGAAGGGAGTGCGAATTTCAATTGGCGCTAAATTTTAAACGAAAACAAATCCGGAAGTTAGTACGTGGAATAAAAATTGTGTCCTAATATTAACTGTCAAACCTCTGTTGCTTCCTGTTGACATATCTCTGGGAATCCAGGCTAGATGTTGGTGTCAGGGAGCAAACTCCTTACTTTCAAAATTAAAAAGAATATATTCTTTCGTAACGTGTCATGGTCAACCCTGTTCCTCTATTTGCGAAATAAATGCAAACACTGTGATCTTGCAAACTTTTAGAACGTTCGTATGAATCATTACGGCACACAAGGAAGCCATTGAACTTCCTGTCTGTGCTGGCTCTTGCTAGACCAATCCTGAATTAATTCTTACACTTTATGCTTCCCTACTTTTCCATTAAACTATGCTGTTTCAGTAATCCTTACTGTAAAATAATTTCTTACAATCTCACTCGTTAAACTCTCTTATTGACTTGAATTAATGACAGGTGTTTACTTTCTTGTCAAACAGATAAAGTAGTCTTTCCACCTTTACTTTCAGGGCCCTATTGGGCAGTATGGTGGCACAGTGTTTAGTAGTGCTGCCTCACCATGCCAGGGACCCAGGTTCGATTCCTGGCTTGAGTCACTGTCTGTGTAGAGGTTGCACATTCTCTCTGTATGGGTTTCCTCTGGATGCCTCAGTCTCACAGTCCAGACAGTGTGGGTTAGGTGGATTGGCAATGCTAAATTGCCTCTTGGTGTCTGGGGACTAATTAGAGTAAATGCATGAGGTTATGGATATAGGGCCTGGATGGAATTGTGTTCGATGCAGCCTTGATGGACTGAATAGCTCCTTCTGCACTGCAAGATTCTATGATTGCACTTAAAGAATAACTATTAAATCCCCACTTGAATTCCTCCTTGTATAAATTGTTCTCGTGTTTTGAGTTTACTGTCCTGTTAACATTGTGGTGAGCCTTTAAACTACACTCTCCCATCTTTTCTATAATGAGCTACCCAAACATTGCATCATGCACTCTAGCTGGCCTAATCATTGCTCTGTCCAAGTTGATCATCTCTTAAGTATTGTGTGCTATGGCCCTACTCATCTACCCAAAACATGATTCTTGCATTGCACTTTCACTGTCAGGAAATTATGCATTTACCACCCTGGAACCTTCTGATCTTCAATACCTTCAGCATTGGATTATAAATAATTTTGTAAAACTACCAAACGGGGACAGAGAAATCTTCTATGATTTGACTAAATGATACTGATGAAAAATTGTACATTGCACACGTTGAGACTGGAGGACCTGCGAGTCGCCATTCTGATAGCACGTTGAGTTCAGGAATGTTAAGGTTTTGGGAGAGGTTGATGCTATTTTGATAACAATATTAAAAGTACACAAAAAAAATGTAACTTCATTATTGTGAAATGTTTGCTGAAAACTTTTTTTTTCTTAATTGGTCGGTGCAACATCGAGGGCCAAAGGGCCTGTTCTGCGCTGTACTGTTCTATGTTCTAACTTTACCTTTGGTCATTCCAAATTTTATTGAGGCATAAAACTGCAGGTCAAAATTTTATTTAAAAAAATTCTGAAATAATCAATTAATAGATTAACAGATAGTGATGGCAAATTTTACTTCTGGTTAATTCTCAATCTCCAAACTAGTGAACAATTTTAAGTATTTTCTCTTAGTTTGTTTTTCTTTCTTCCCTTCCCCTATCCCGTTCCTTAACAGACATCTAGAGCCTTGGTTCTACTTAATGCCATTGCTTATCAAAAGTTGATCACTGGTCTTGAAATTTTCTTATTCATCTAGCTTCAATTGTTTTTTTAGGGCACAGTTCCAGATTTCCACTACTATTCATGTTTAGGGATATGATCCCTGAATGACCTTGTGCTAATTTCTAAGGTTATGCCTCCCTATTCTGGACTGCATCACACCACTGGAAATTGTTTGTCTCTATCAGCTCCTCTGATAAATGTTTAATGTCTCAACCAGATCACACTTCGATCTTCTATATCCAAAGGAGTCCAAACCTAGTCTACGGGGTATGGAACATGCTTTCATGATTTAGCATTTTCAGCTCCATTATCATCCTGGTGAACCTGTACTGCCACATCTTCTAAGACCAAGATATACTTTCTGAGATGCATTGCCCAGAATATAACATAGTACTCAGATGGAGGCTTTGCACATTAGTGATGTAACATTCATCTTTTTGAATATCAACTTTTGTACAAAAGACAATCATTCCATTAGACTTTTTAATTTTTTTTGTACCTGCCCATCAGCTTTTAGTGATTAATGCATTTGGACCCCTCAAGGTCTCTGCTCATTTATGAAACATTTAGAAAATACTCTGATTGAGTTTCCTTGGGTCCAACGTGGATGGCTTCACCCTTTCCTACATAGTCTATCCCACTCATTTAACCTACCAGTCTCCCTATGCTGCTTTGTACCTTGCTACCCAACTTAACTGCTATCATAAAATTCTATTCCTTCATTCAAGCCATTTATCATCACAGTGCAAATCTTAGCCCAATACAGAATCCTAAATGTTTAAACTAATTTGGCAAGGGAAATACAGTACAGAGTGGAGGTAGAGTGGGGGATAATGCACAACCAAAGATAGAAGAAAAACCAAGTCAGTCCAGACAGTGGAGTGAACATAGACATGTTAAGGCACAAGGGAATATACCGAGATTCTCACATTTATTAGAATGCAAGCAGCCTTATGGGCTGAATTGAGAGTGTTGGGAGTATGCCATCACAGAGACATGTTTGAGGGAAGAGCAGAATTGGTAGCTCAATATTTTGAGGTATGGAATCTTCAGAGGAGCAGAGGGGGGTACTATTAATCAAGGAGTCAATTACTGATAACTTAGGCTTCTCAAATGAGGCTATATGTGTTGAACTTAATAACAAAAAGAAACAAACGCTTTGTTGAGAGTAGGCCCCCACAAACAGTCAGAGAGAGATAGAAAAGCAGGAATCATTGAATCATAAATGGCAGAAGAGGCCATTTATTCCACCACGTCTGCACCAACTCTCCTATAAAATATCAAGTCCACTCCCTGGCCTATCCCTGTAATCCTATATATTTACCCCACTAATCCCCCTAACTGACACATATTTGTATACTAAGGGGCAATTTAGCACGACCAATCTACCTAACTTGATGGATCCATCTAATATATGTGCAAATCTCAAAGAAGTGTAAAAATAATAGGGTGATGATAGTAGGGAATTTTAACTTCCTGAATATTAATTGAGATATTCAAAGTATGGAAGGTTTAGAAGGGGCAAAATTCTTAAAATGCAATCAAGTAAGCTTTTTGAACCAACATATAGAAAGTCCTACAAAAGATGAGGTGTAATCAATCTTATTTTAGGGAATGAAGCTGGTCAGGTGGTAGCAGTGTCTGTGGTGGAGCAATTTGGTAATAGTGACCAAAAGATAGCTCTGGAAAAGGACAAAGATAGAGCAGAAATAAAGGTTCTAAACTGGGGGAAGACCACTTTTAATATAATAAGGCAGAGTCTGGCCAAAGCAGACTGGAAGCATCTGCTTGCTGTGAAAGTAATTCAAAAAGGAAATAGGGAGAGTACAAGGCCAACATGTTCCTGCAAAGGTAAAGATTGGGACCAACAAGTGCTGAGAACCTGGATGTCAAAGGATTTGATGAGAGGAAAAAAAGAGAGGCTTATGGTAAATACAGGGACACAAAACAGTGGGTGCGTGAGAGGAATATAGAAAGTGCGCTGGGGGAGGGGAATGTGGAGGGAACATAGAAATTAGAAGCAGGAGTAGGCTATTTGATCCTTTGAGCCTGCTGTGCCATTATTTTGATTATGGTTTATCATCAAATTCACTTTCCTGATCCCACCCACCCACCCCTTTCCTTCCACATCCCTTGATTACTTTAACCCCAACCTCGAAACCAAACAATGTTTTGGCCTCAACTATATTCTATGGTAGTGAATTCCAGATTAAACATTTAAAAATTAGAAGAGTGAATAGGGATTTGAAAAACACTGGCAGGTAAAATGAAGGAAAACCTGGAAGATGTAAATGAGATTTTAAATGGTTTTTTTTTTGCATTTGTGTTCTCTGTGGAGAAGAACAATGAAGGTATAGAAATCGGGGAGAGGGTCTGTGATACAGTTAAATGCAATAGCATTTAAAAGGTGGATATATTGGCAGTTTTAGCGATCTTAAAAGTGGATAAATCACCAGGCTGGAATGAATGAGACTGCTGTCAGATGAAAGGGAAGAAATTTCAGGGGCTCATGCAAAGTTTCAAATCTTCCCTGGCTGCAGGAGAGGTACCAGGATACTGGAGAACAGCAAATGTCCATTATTCAAGGAAGGAAGTGGAGATAAACCAGGGAATTACACGCCGGTGAGTCTAACATGAGTGTAAGGGAAATTATTGGTCAAAATTCTGAGGAACAGAATTAATCTCCACTTGGAGAGGCAATCAGCTTTGATTGACTTTTTCAAGGAGATGCTAGGTGAGTAGATGAGGGCAGTGCAGTTGATTTAGTCTATATGGAAAAGGCAACAATCACATCCTGTAAAATGATTTTAAAAAAATACATCACTTCTTAATTTTTAGGTTAAATTCAATTTACCACTGTTCTGCCCATCTGAATAGCCTGTCCATATCACCCTGTATTGGATTTAATAGTGAATTGGTTTCATAGTGGTAATGTCACTGAACTTGTAACCCAGAGGCCCAGGCTAATGCTCTGGGGGACACAGGTTAAAAATCTCACCATGGCAGCTTGGGCAATTAATTAATAAATCTGGAATATAATGTAATCTCCATAATGGTGACCATGACAACTATCATTGATATTTGTAAAAATCCATCTGGTTTACTTCAGGGAAGGAAACTTCTTGTTCTTAGCCACTCTAGTCTACATGTAACTCCAGCACCACAGCAATATGATTGACTGCCGTCTGAAATGGCTCAGCAAACCACTCAGTTCAAGGGCAATCACGGATGGGCAACAACTGCTGGCTTTGCCACTGCCCCAACCAATGGGACATTGGCAAATACTGTATGGCTCCATTAATAAAAGTTTTCCAAATCTTTTAATATATATAAAAAAATCAACATCTTTGGGGGTTCCAAATCAAACTCAGTTTTGTTGTTGCAAACATTTTGTGTTTGTTCAATGAGTTATATCTAAATTCAAGAAGCTAAATGGTTATCCTTCCTGTTTTCATGGGAAGGTTTGTCTTGAGAACTAAATCTGGCTATGATTACCCAGATGATCAGTTTTCTGGCCATGGTTACCCAGATGGCCAGCTTTCTGACCACGGTTATCTGGATGGTCAGCTTTCTGGCAATAGTTACTTGAATAGTTAGTTTTCTGACCATGTTCCCTGGATGGTCAGTTTTCTGGCCATAGTTCCCAGATGGTCAGCTTTCTGGCCATGGTTATCCGGATGATCAGCTATCTAGCTATGCTTGCCAGAATGGTCAGCTATCTGGCTGTGATTATCCAGGTGGTCAGCTATTTGTCCATGTTCCCTGGATGGTCAGTTCTCTGGACATGGTTAACTGGAGGGTCAGCTATATGGTCATGGTTAACTGGATGGTCAGCTGTCTGGCCATGCTCCCTGGATGGTCAGCTCTCTGGAAAAGTTTAACTGGATGGCCAGCTATGTGGCCATGGTTAACTGGATGGTCAGCTATTTGGCCATATTTCCTGGATGGTCAGCTATCTGGCTGTGGTTACCTGGATGATCAGCTCTCTGGACGTGGTTTACTGGATGGTCAGCCATCTGGCATGGTTACCTGGATGGTCAGCTGAGAAACTGCAGGAATTTAGCTGATTTTCTAAACATTTTCAAGATAAGTTTAGGACTGCAGTTCCCTGACTGGCCTGTGGTATTGCTGTTAGCAGGTTTAGTTTGGAGCTGGACTGGAGACATTGTGTATCATCTCCTAAAAAGAGCCATCCTTGCATTTGTGATCAAAATAGCACAGACTTCTGGTTTGAAAATGTAGGTCTGATAATTCATTCTTCAAAGTATTTTGAAAAATTTTAATAGTGAGAATATTTGATGCAAATGCAAGTATTTCCTTTGTGTCATTCTTTAACTAGAGGTGTGTAACAATTTTTTTTAAGAACTATAAAGCATAGGTCCTCTGGTCATCATGGGTCAACTTGCAATGAACGCAACAGTGTATTTGACAGCTCTTTAGATGTACAGAGCATTCTTGATTCTTCCTGACACGTGTTTATTGTAATGCTGCTGATATTAACATACAAAATTAGCATTAACATTATTAGGTGTTTTTAATGTAATATTGAACTTGTCAGATGTGTAGAAGTATTGCAATTTACCCCCTTGACGTTGGCTAAGATACAGCAAAGGTTTCCAGAGTGACTATATTGAATGACAGTTACACGGATACAAACACCATGTGAAGCTCCCTGCCCTTCATACCTCCGTTTTGCAGTGAGGCCAAAAGAGTAGACAGCGCAGCACATATTTCAATTTATCTTGAATAAAAATGATGTGATCTACAAAAACCATTTTCTTTATGTTGGTTTTTACTGTTAATAAAAAATCCAGCTTTTCAGTCATTATATTTAGGATCACAAACAGGCAGCAAGTTATGAGGGGGAGAGTTGGAAAATTGGAGCCCATGTAGTCCGGGTCAAATTCAGAGAAAATCAACAAACAAACATAATTTTGTTTTGAACATCACTCCTAACCTTTAAAAAAACAAATAAGATAAAATTCAGCTAAATGACCTACAACTATTGACATGTTTTGGAGACAGTTTCATCAGTTCATTTACATTATCTATTGTAAGTGTAAATTTTCATGATCAGATAAGCTAGCTGCATTCATAGTATTCATAAATTGACTGTACAATGCAAAATGCTAACTGCTAAAGCATTTAAAGTAGCATTTCACATCTTAGTATTGTGATGCATGAATAATTATTAAAGTCTGAGAATGAAATTGTTAATGCAAAATTACAATATTGATAATTGTGGAAAAATATATCTTGTCAAAGATTTTTGCCTTCTTGCATTCTTCAGAATACCAATATTAGGGGAAATAACAACTTTTTACTGGATGAGAGGGTAGTACTGATGGTTGGGAAGTGGACTCTGATTGGTAGAGTTGTTGCCATGGAGAATGTATCTGTTGATAGCAGCTGACAGTTAACTGCCAAACATTGTTTGAAATTTAAATCAGGCAGCTTAACTCTGGTCAGGATATTGCTTTATGGCTATCATTCATTTTGTTTCTTGTTATTATCCTGCTGTGTGCAAGACAAAAATGTATTTTTCAGCAATATTGCAAGTTCTGTACTGCCAAATAACTATTATGTTGATATATTTGCAAGAAATGCTATGAATAATTTATGGATTCAGTGTATACAGTGTATCATTTGTTAATTACAATGTTTCGTGTGTGCACATCTTCAGAATTTACAGTAAGTAAAAAGCAATTTTTTTTAGGCAGGAAAATTAGTTTTCACCAATTAACCACCCAGAATTTAAATTTCATAATTAATTGGTGGCACCCCATTTTTTTTGAAATTCCCTAATGATCAAGAAATGACTTAATGATTTCTTTGGGCAAGCTGGCCTCAACGATATTCCTCATCTCTATCTGTGCAAAAGATAAATTGGTGGTAACCAAAGTCACAAATTGAATCCGCTGCGATCATGAATATGGTGGTTGTCTTACATCATCTCTGCAGTTATTGATATAGTCAACCATGCCATTGTCACCAGCTTCTTTTTTCTGCAGTCTACCTGCACAACTGTTCACAGTTGTTTAAGCCTGAACTAAGTTTTCAACCCTATATACTGTTTATCATAAAGACTTCTGTATCATTTCTCTTCTCTGATCATAGCCAAGAGCATCTCCAGATATTACTTTTTTTCCTAAATGCTATCATCAAATCAGCCTCCCATCTATTGACATTGTCTACACTTCATACTTCTTCGGAAAGCAGCCAGCATGATTAAGGACCACATGCACCCCAGACATTCTTTCTTCCCCCTTCTTCTGTTGGCAAAAAGATACAAAAGTCTGAGGACACGTACCAACTGATTCAAGAATAGCTTTTTTTCTGCTGCTATGAGATTTGAATGGACCTATCTTGCATTAGGTTGATCTTTATACCTTACCTATGACTGTAACACTACATTCTGCACTCTCTCGTTTCCTTCTTTATGAATGGTATCTTTTGTCTGTGTAGTACACAAGAAACAGTACTTTTCACTGTATACCAGTTCATGTGGCAATAATAAATCAAATTAAATTTGTCTTGTTTTGGACTGTGTTTTCAAACATAGATTAAAATGAAAGTGATTATGTGACCACTCCACATTTGCCTGACAGCAAGCCTGGCTGAATCACGGAACTGTGGACTGGAACTATATTCATTGGAATTTAGAAAAATGAGAGGGAATCTTATAGAAACATGTAAGATTATGAAGGGAGTAGCTAAGATAAAAGCAGGGGACTATTTCCACTGGTGGGAGAAAACAGAACTAGGGGGCATAGCCTCAAAATAAGGGGGTGCAGATTTAGGACTGAGTTGAGGAGAAACTTTTTCACCAGAGGATTGTGAATCTGTGGAATTCCCTGCCCAGGAAAGCATTTGAGGCTACCTCATTAAATGTTTTTAAGGCAAAGATACATTATTGAACAGTGAAGGATTTTAGCTTATGAGGAGAGACTGAGTAGATTGGGCTTGTACTCGTTGGAGTTTAGAAGGCTGAGGGGAGATCTGTAGATCTTATGGACTTTAGTAAGGCGTTTGATAAGGTGGCCCATGGAAGACTTCTGCAGAAAATGCAGATGTATGGGATAGAGGGTGATTTAGCTAATTGGATTAGGAATTGGCTAGCAGATAGAAGACAGAGGGTGGTGGTTGATGGGAGATATTCATCGTGGAGTTCGGTGACAAGTGGTGTACCTCAGGGGTCTGTTTTGGGGCCCCTGCTGTTTGTAATTTTTATAAATGATCTGGATGAGGGTATTGAAGGATGGATTAGTAAATTTGCAGATGACACTAAAGTCGGTGGAGTGGTAGATAGTGAAGAGGGGTGTTATAGTTTGCAGAGGGACTTGGACAAGTTGCAGAGCTGGGCCGAGAGGTGGCAAATGGAGTTTAATGTGGAAAAGTGTGAGGTAATGCACTTTGGCAGGAATAATAAATGTGTAGAGTATAGGGCTAATGGTAGGACTCTTAATAGTGTTGATGAACAGAGGGATCTTGGTGTATGTGTGCATAGATCCCTGAAAGTAGGCAGTCAAGTCGATAAGGTTGTTAAGAAGGCATATGGAGTCTTAGCTTTTATTGGTAGGGGGATTGAATTTCGGAGCCGCAACGTCATGTTGCAACTGTACAAAACTCTAGTGCGGCCGCACTTGGAGTATTGTGTGCAGTTCTGGTCCCCACATTATAAGAAAGATGTGGAGGCATTGGAGAGGGTACAGAGGAGGTTTACCAGGATGTTGCCTGGTATGGAGGGCAGGTCTTATGAAGAGAGGCTGAGGGATTTGAGGTTGTTTTCGTTAGAAAGGAGGCGGCTAAGAGGGGACCTTATCGAAACATATAAGATGATTAGAGGTTTAGATAGGGTGGACAGTGATAGCCTTTTTCCTAGGATGGAGAAAGCTAGCACGAGGGGACACAGCTTTAAATTAAGGGGTGATAGTTATAGGACGGATATCAGAGGTAGGTTCTTTACCCAGAGGGTAGTTCGGGAGTGGAATGCCCTGCCTGCAGCAGTTGTAGATGCGCCAAGTTTGGTGGTGTTTAAGAGGTTAGTTGATAAGTATATGGAAGAGAAGGTTTAGTTCGGAGGGTCATTGCTTTTTATATTGGTCGGCGCAACATCGAAGGCCAAAGGGCCTGTTCTGTGCTGTAATGTTCTATGTTCTATCTTATAGAGACTTACAAGATAATGAAGAGACTAGATAGGGTAGAGGTAGAGAAATTCTTTCCACTTAGAAAGGAAACCAGAACTAGAGGGCATAGACTCAAAATAAGGTGGGGAGAGAAGTTTGGAACAGAGGAGGAACTTCTCCCAGAGGGTGGTGAATCTCTGGAAATCCTTCGAGTCTACTCTGCCATTCAATAAGATCATGGCTGATCTTTTTGTGGACTCAACTCCAATAACCTGCCCATTGAAGTGGTGGAGGCTACCTTGTTGAATATGTTTAAGTCACGGGTTGACAGATTTCTGATCGATAAGAGAATTAAGGCTTATGGAGAGCAGGTGGGTAAGTGAACTGATCTACTTCAGATCAGCCGTGATGTTATTGAATGGTGGGGCAGGCTTGAAGGGCTAGATGGCCTACTCCTGCTCCTGTTTCTTATGTTTATGATGAATGGCAGGTTAGTGGAGCTGAGTCCACAAAAAGATCAGCCATGATCTTATTGAATGGCAGAGCAGGCTCGGAGGGCCACATGGCTTACTCCTGCTCTTAGTTCTTATATTCTTAGTATGTTAAACTGTCCACAGTTGTTTAAGCCTGAATTAAGTTTTCAACCCTATATACTGTTTATCATAAAGACTTCTGTATCATTGTTGACATTCACACTTATCTCCAATCATCTACTTAAATTGTTTATCCATGTTTTCAATACCTTTATTGCCAACTATTTCAATGTTGTCTGGCAGGCCTTTCTTTCCTCCACACCTCATAAATTTCAGTCAATCAAAGCCTTGCTACTATCCTATTTCAAGAAAAATCTTGCTTGCCCATCACCACTGTCCTCATTGACTGTAATGGTTTCTTGTCCCTCCCAAGGTCTCCTATTTAAAATTCTCACCATTGTATTAAATCTGCCTTCATACCCTTTAACTTCAACCAGCCTGACAAGCATCCCTTCTTGATTTTCTGTTCCTGTGACTCTGGCATCTTGTGCATGCCTCCCTCCATTCACTCCACTATTGATTGTTGTATTTTCAGCCAACTAACCTCTTCATCTTCCTCTTTTGCTTTAAGACTCCCTTAAATCCACCAGCTTTGATGAAGCTTTCGTAGCTTTCTGTGACTTATTAATTTTTTCTTTTTCTGATGTTCCTTGGAATATTAATGATTAATAAAGCAAGCTATATAAATCTTGTCACCTTGATTTCTCGTGCATTCAAAAATATCAAGTAAAGGTGCCGAGTTAATGTTTTGCCAGATGAAATTCATATTTTTTAAGACACTATGCTAAACAAATAATTCCTCTATCTTTAGCAGATTAATTGCGTTTTGCAAATTAAAAGGTTGTCCTCTTAGAAGTATGTTAGCACAAAATTTTATATTGTATAGTAAACATATTTATTATTCATAGCATCTTAAATGATTCTTGACCATTCTTGGATCATATAATCTCATTTTTACTTATTTCTTCAGATGAAGAAAACAGTCAGTTTGCATGGTGCTTTTTGAGAGAATGAAACAATGCAACATGAAGCTGAGGCAAGTAACATGATGATTTGAACTAATTCTTAATTTTTAAAATAATTTTCTACTACACTTATTAGAACTTTTACATTTTTGCTATTTGTTTAAAATACACCCAATTTTGCTGTGCTAAATGTTATTCATTATACGAGACAAATGTATTACCAGTTAATCTTGTCAAGATGAACTGAGTCGGTTATAGCATGATAAATATGGGTGTATTGTCAATCTTTCAGCGAAGAGAAAAACTTAAATGCATATAAATTATAAAAATAATGCGTATGTGTGTAATATATACAAATTGCACTTTTGTTCGAAATCAAAGTACATCTTGCAATTGTAGTTATTTTATTTTCATACATGTAGCAACATTTAGAAGTGGTATACACATTTGACCTTAGTCCTGTAACTAAAGCACCTTATAAAATGCTTTAAGAAAATATTTTCTAATAACCACAAAGTAGGGGAATGTGACATAGTGGTAGTGACACTGGACTAATCATCCAGTGGCTCAGGCTAATGCATTGGGAACAAGGGTTCAAATCGCTCAGCAGCTGTGGAATTTAAATTTAATAAAAAGTTATTCTCCATTATTGTGACCATGAAGCCACTCTTAATTGCTGTAAAAACCTGTCTGGTTTATGGATGTCTTTTGGTGAAATTTGGTTAAATTTGCTTATTCGTGATCATTTTGGAAAACTATTAATCAGCCTATCTCACTAAGATCAAGGAATCTGCATATTTGCAAATAAGTCCCGTGAAGAAAATTAAAGCTTTAATATTTATTTTTTCCCAATATCATTTTCATATTGTTATATACAGAGAAACAAAGTTGTATGAGTATAACTGTTTTATTTGAATTGGAGACAACAGATTACAAAGGTCAAAACATCAATAAAGAGGGTGTGAAGGCAAGGAGTATGAAGTGGATATGAGCAGAACTGATTTGGAGTGTCAGGATGCAGCATGGATGGGAATTTACATTAGGATGTTGTTGTAATGACTTGAAGTGAATATTCTATTTCAAAAGGAACATATACAATTGGGGGATTGTATATGGATGTGGCAAAATAGTAAGTTTATTTAATAAAGATAATAGTCATAAAATAATGACCAAAGTTTGGTCAATTCTAGGAACAGGAATTTCTGAAGGATTGTCGAACAATAGCATAGAAAATCAAAGGCGGGAACATTTAAAGTGAGACTGAAGTCTGTTGTGAGTGTCTGAGATCTAGGTATTAAAAATCTATGAGGACTATTGCCATCCAAAGAGTACTCTGCTCTGAGATTATTTAAGCTAAAACATTTCAGAAATGTTGGTAGAAATACTCTTAACTGTATAAAGGTATTCTTGTGCTTTTAGTGTTTTTTCTTTATTTTTAATAAATGTTTAACTTTAATATATAAAATCACAATTGATTTGCATATTACTTATCTTCAAATAACTCCTCATAATACATAAATTGTAAATTGTTGTGGCAGATTTCTCTTCGGGATTTGGGCTGCCTGGCACTTACCATTTGCCATGCCATAACAGTTTAAACAGCCAATCAAGTAACCTCTTTAGACAAAGAACATCAAAACATGACTATGCTTTGTATCAAAGTTCACAACTACTGCTCTAACTTCAGTATTATTTTCTACTACAAAAAGCTAGATAAACTTGGGCACTGTAAAATTACATGGATCAGAGTTTGCCTTCATTGGCAAAGCAAGCATATTTGCTAATAATCTTGAAGAAAGCTTTGCTGTTGGATATAGCAATCTATTTGGCAAAAACATTAACATCCTTGTTTTGCAATGGATTAAAGCATTTATTGATGGGAATTCCTAATGTGGAGTTGCAACAATATCATCAAAGTGTTCAAGGAACCAATCACATTAAAGAATTCTCAAATAGCCTACCAGGAAGTCAAAAGCAGTAAAATCAAAATGTTTAAAGGTTTATGGAGAATGAAATAAAATTTGGGACAAATATTCACTTGGTGACACTACCACCTGCAAGTTCTTCCCACCCAAGCTGCATACAACCATCCTGACTTGAAATTTTATTGTCATGGTTCCTTCATTGTCACTAGAACAAAATCCTGGAACTTTCTCACTCATAACATTGTGGATCTAACTACGTGGTATGGACTGCAATGGTTCAGCAAGATGGCTTACCAGCTGGACTTGAATATTAGTATAGTGGCCAATGTAGTCATCTTGGCCCGCAGTGTACCTGATACAGTGGCCAGGTCCTGGTGTGAGGAGCCATTGCAATGATTCTAGTCTGAGTATGAGCAGGCTCAGGAGCCATAGTACTGTTTTTCATGACTCATTACCAAACAACTTGGAAAGCCAAGAGCAATCGACCTCCACTTAGGTCACCTTTGGGGTTCATGAACGTACATTCTGAGTAATTCGAATTATGTTGGCTGCCTTTCAGTCCACCACAAAAGAAAGTTGGACAAGAATTGGAAGAATTCCAACATATAGTGATTCATTGCTGTACTGAAAAGATTTCTAAAGGCGTAGCCATGACATTTCTTTTTCAGATGTTTTGTCTACTTCGTGCCATCCAGTAACAAACGGACTGGCCAAATAATTTGTACAGTCACTCAAGTACTCACTAAAGACATCAAAGAACCAAGGAACATTGTCAAGATGAGTAAATAAACTCTTGATATCCTATCCGTACATTGCACATGCAATAACATAGAATTCATCAGCAATGCTTCTTATAAAAAGGAAGCTCAGAGGAAAGTTTGACTTTTTGATACCACCTGATACTTTAGAAATTGTCGAATGACAATAAAAAGCACAGAATGGTAAGAGAGAACAAAACATGAAAAGAGAGTATTTTCTTAAGGAGAATGAGTGCTAGCAAGAAGCAAGAAAATTGGATACCTACCATTAATTTAAAAAGTGGTCCAACATCTTACACCATTTAGACAGATGATGAGAGAGTTTGGTGACATCATATTGACCAGCTATCAGCCTCAAAAGTCAAATCGCTGAAGCTTCACCAGAAATATTTACATCGCAAATGCTAAATAGTGAAACATCTCAACAGAGACAAACTCACCAAGACAAATTCAGATGCTGTTTCTGAAGAATTTTTGACATCTGTGGAAATTGACAGACAGTTTCACGTGAAGAATTACCAATAAAAAGAAAAGAGGACACTTCAAAAGTCTCTCAAATAGCCAAATTCCAGAGTGTTGAATACAAACCAAAAGAAATAGATGTCCACCTGAGACACTATCTTATTAATTGTTGAGCATTGGGAAAAGTTGTTGTTTGGATATGAAAGAAGCAAAGGGGGAGGGATATTATATATTTAAAGTGGTTGCTTCTATCTTATGTATAAGCCACGTGATCTGTAATTATGTAAGTGGAGAGATTCACAAGCTTTTGGGGCTCTTCTGTCTTAGACCCGGAACAAACAACACTCAGTAAACCTGCATCATGTTTCATGATAACCTACAAATGTGACATCTCATTACTTTTCTCTTTGTGGTAACTGTGCTCAGTTCTGGTCGCCTAATTACAGGAGGGATCTGGAAGCTATTGAAAAGACGCAGAGGAGATTTACAAGGATGTTGCCTGGATTGGGTGGCATGCCTTATGAGGATAGGTTGAGGGAGCTCAGTCTTTTCTCCTTGGAGAGATAAAGGATGAGAGGGGACCTGCTAGAAGTGTAAAAGATATTGAGAGATATTGATCGGGTGGATTCTCAGAGGCTTTTTCCCAGGGCTGGAATGGTTGCTATGAGAGGACACAGGTTTAAGGTGATGGAGAGTTTTTCACTCAGGGGGTGGTGGGTGAGTGGAATCGGCTGCCATGATGGTGGTGGTAGAGGCAAATTCGATAGGGACTGTTAAGAGAATTCTGGATGAGTACATGGGACTAGGTAAGCCTACTAGGTAGCGATATGATCAGTGCAACTTGTGGGCCAAAGGGCCTGTTTGTGTTGCAGTTTTTCTATGTCCTATAGAAACATAGAAGATAGGAGCAGGAAGAAGACATTTGACGCTTTTGAGTGTGCTTCACTATTCATCACAATCATGGCTGATCGTCTAACTCAATTGCCTAACCCTGCTTTTTCCCCATAATCTTTGATCTCATTCACTCCAAGTGCTATATCCAGCCACCTTTTGAATGCATTCAATGTTTTGGCATTAACTACTTTTTGTGGTAATGAATTCCACAGGCTCACCACTCATGTTTCCTCACTTTGTCTTAAATGGTCTATCTTGAATCGTCTGACTGTGGTAGCTACTAGTTGATAGAACCATGACCATTTATGTTACTATTGGGATTCTATATGTGGGATCTGTTGATGATGATCAGAGTGATATGGTCAGAAGATATTTGATGAGGACAAAATAGTGTACAGAATTTAACTGGCAAAGTGAGTAGGTTGGCGAATGTGCACAGAAGGACCTAGAGTGCAGAGGACTGCCAAAAAATGTGGTAGAACTGCAATGCTATTTATTAAACAGTAATCCGGCAGGAAGTTACCACATGAAAGCCATGCGGCTGGCAGATACAAAAGAGAGCTAGAAACGTAAGGCGATTAGCACACAGATGTAGGAGCACCATGAAGCATTGTCCAAAAGGGCTTAAAGTGTCTAAAACCTAGTGAGGCAGAGTGAATAGTCTGGAGACATTGAAGGGCTTGCTGTTTTTAAAGTTTATTTATTAATGTCACAATTAGGCTTACATTAACACTGTAATGAAGTTACTGAGGACATCCCCTACTTGCCTCACTTCGGCACCTGTTCAGGTACACTGAGGGAGAATTTAGCATGGCCAATACACCTAACCACAGTCTTTTGGACTGTGGGAGGAAGCTGGAGAACCTGGAGGAAACCCATGCAGACATGGGGAGAAAGTGCAGACTCTATACAGACCCAAGCCAGGAATCAAACACAAGTCCCTCGTGCTGTGCGGTAGCAGTGCTAACCATTATGTCACCGTATTTTACCATTGTGGTCAAACTATAATTTATTGGTTCGTTGAAAAGGAACACTGGGGAGACACACCATAAGGACTGTCATGATCTGTTTGAAAGTGGATTGGTAGACGTTAGTTCACTACGTCATGTTAACTGTATCCAGGGATCTTGGATGGAATATACCTGGCAGTAAATATGACTTGTGGGCTAAATTAGTTTGAGTTGGAAAGACTGAGAGATCTAAGATTGCACATGGTGGCACAGGTGTATGAGAAACCATGTAAGTGCTTGTGGTTGTGTACGATATATCTTTGCTGTATTCACGTTATAATTAAAAGTTACATTTCTATTTGAATATCATTTGCTTGTCAAGTGGTGTTTAATTTGCTTTGGTTCTGATGTGTGAAAAATTAAAAATTAGAAAAAGTGAAATCTTGTTGGCAATTTTTTCATTTTAGGATAATTTGCTTGATTTGGTATTTTGGTACATTGTTCCTCTGTGGCGATCATAACCATATATACATGCACCCGCACTAAGGAAAGTGCTACCTTGGGAGTCAGGAAATGGTTAAAAGGATGGCCGTGATGAAAATATCTAAGTGTCATTTGGGTGCTTTGACAGGATGGGGAACTTTATGAATTGTGCATTTTAAAGATAATTCCCATTTTATCTCAAAGTGCTTATGTTAGTCAGACCAAATAACTTGAGTAGCTGGAGTGAAGAGTGTTGCTATATAAGAATGTCACTGATTTCATGGCTTAGTACAGTATTCTGAAAGCATTTTCATTCATTTGCCACCACTTACTTCTTCATATCATCCCAGTCTACTTCACAATTATTTTTGATATGTGGCAACCATTTTGCACTTGGTAAGGTCCCATAAGCAGCAATGTGATCAATAATCATTTATTCCATTTTACTAACGGTTGAATTTAGTTAGCATGCTTCCATGTTCTTGAATCCATGGAATATTATATATTCACCAGCACAGACAGACCACACAAAAAGTGTCACCTGCTTAACCCTTGTAAGTGGGATAAGAACTGAGGACCTCCATTTGGGACAAGCATGTTGCCACTAACACTGGTTAACATAGTAGTGAGCTCTTTTTACTGGAGAAGTAGCTAAATTTAGCGACTTTAAAACTTTTAAAAATTACTACTATGGTTTGCTTTTCTTTTACTATTTAATAGATTTATTTGGCAGTTAAAATGTTAAGTCACTATCTCATGTAATGTTATACTGCTATCTACCACCTTCTGGAGATTAGGGAGATCACATAAAAGGACAGCAAAGAAACAGTAACTGTAATAAACTGAAGTGGATTCCGTGCTCGCCTCTGTGCGTGTGATGAATTTAGCTAGATATCTAGGTAAGTGAAAGTATCTGCATCAATATCATTTACGAAAGAGTTATGATACATGGATGCTAAAAATACATTGCGTAACAAGGAATAAAGAACACCCAAAAATGTAGCAAGCACTTTGGACTATTTTATAGTGTTGACCAACTGTAATTTAAACAGAATCAATCTTGCTTCATTTTTAATTCTTCTTAATTTTTGTGGTCTATTGTTTCAAATTCAATTTGATTAGACTTTGACAGGCAAATTTTTCCCATTTACTGATATATATTGAACAAAATGCAGATAAACTGTAAACTAAATTATTTCATTTGCTATAATGATAATACATGTGCAAAAATCAACTAAATCTCTAAAGTAAAGACTTTGTATTACTGGTTAAATAATTGAGCAAAATAGAAAGTAGCCTTACGAAATAGCAAAGTTATGTTATTCATACTGCATGATTATGCAAAGGCTTGAGCAGCAGTCCTGAGGTAAATTGTTAGTGTAGAATCTTATGTGACTGCCTTTTAATTGTGAAAAATAAGCCATTAATGTTCCAAAATCTCAATTACAATAGAAAGCCTTAAGCTGGTTACAAAGGACCACCAAGAAGATTGCTGATGTGGCCAGAGAAAATTATTGACAACTGAAGAGCAACATTGACCTACTGCGTTTTCTAATGCATTAATGTAATTTTGTGTGAAAGAATTAACTTTCTAGTTATTTACAGTCATGCACATATTCCCATTGAAAAATACATAAAGTTGACTTTTCAGTGCATGCCAAGAATATTTAAGGCAAGTTATTTGTTGAGATGATAATGTTCCGTGCTGTCCGTCATTCATCATGTGCCGTTGTAATTATTTAAGTACATCAGTGGCCCATGCAGAATTTGAAGTTTAATAATTTGTCTTTTACACTTTCACGGATGAATTAGTCACATCGGTCACTCAACTCAATTTTGGAGGTCATCACTGTTTAATGACATGTAGATGATGGCACGGTTACAGATATTGATATTTACTTTATTAAGAGGAAAGACTAGTGCAGCCATGTTGGACATGGCAAGTAAACATGCTTCCAGAAAGTAAGAGGACAGGTCCCTATGTTGTATCTTCAACAGAACCTATTCTGTGTTCTGCAGAACAAGCCAGCCATCATGGTCAGAATTCAGGGAAATCCAATGTCCTGAGCTGATAAGTTGGCCCTCCAACATGTTCTTTTGAAAGATATTAAGGAAATTTGTTGACTACTGCATGAGGTGGCGCAATATGTTTCTGCCATTGTGGAGTCTGAAAACATTCACTTCCATAGTAACGTGTATCACAATGCTTGAGTTGGCATAGTTGGCAGAGAAAGTTGGCTCAGGGATGTGAAATTTTCCCCTTCTGGCAAAATTCTGACTTTATTAAATGATTCCAGTGCTTCTGAGCCCACTACTCTCCATAGTCAGCTTGCCCACAAAAGACCATAAAAGATAGGAGCAGAAGTAGGCCATTTGAATCTACTCTGTCAGTCAATGAAATTATGACTGATCTAATGTGGTAATCTTCAACTCCACTTTACCACCTTGTTTTCATTACACTTGATCCCTTACTGATTAAAAATCTTTCTATCTCAACCTTGAACATATTTAATGACCCAGTCTCTGTAGCCATTTGTGTAAAGAATTCCACAGATTTACTACCCCCGAGAAAAGAAATTCCTCTTCATCTCTGTCTCAGCCCTTAGTCTATGATTCTGCCCTCTGGTCCGAGACCCTTCCACAAGGTGAAATATCCTCTATGCATTTATCTTGTCAAGCCTCCTGAGAATCCTGTATGTCTTGCTAAGTTTGCATTTCATTCATCTAAACTCCAGTGAATATAGCCCATCCTATTTAATCTCTCCTCAGTAGAAAATCTCTCCATACCTGGGATCAATCAAGTGAACCTTCTCTGAACTGTCCCCAATGTCAATATATCTTTTCTTATCTAAGGGAACCAAAACTGATCACAGTGGTTGTAGTCTTAACAAGTGCCTTGTGTAGTTTTAGCAAGACTTCCCTCTTTTTATAATCCATTCCCTTTGAAATAAAGGGCAACATTGCACTTGTTTTCTCTATTAACTGCTAAACTTGTATGCTAGCTTTTTGTGATTTACACATAAGAAATCCCAGAGAGCCAAGCTGCAGCTTTCTGCAGTTTTTCTGGATTGAATAAATATTCAACTCCTTTGTTCTTCCGACCAAAGTGCGTAGCTTCACATTTTCCTACATTATATCCCATCTGCTGAGTTTGTGCCCACTAACTTGATCTGTCAATATTTCTTTCTCTTTTGTGTTCCATGATGTTGTTAGTTTTTGTGTGCTACCTTTATTTTTGAGCCTAGGCATTAATTGCTGGCAGTCAGAAACTTCGGCATTACGTTTACACTGACACGAGTGCAGCACCGAGGGACAGCTGCACTGCCTGATGTGTCTTCTTTAAACTCAGGTCCTGTCTGTCTTGGGTGGATGTAAAAGAAATCTGGCATTATTTTGTAGAAGAATAGATTGACTTTCCCTGATATCTTGGCCAACATTTATTTTACAACAACATAATTAAATGAAATTATCTTGTCATTATCACATTGCTGTTTAAGCCAATGAGCTGTCATGTTTCCTACAAAACAAACTGACTATACTTCAAAAGTACTGCATTGGTTGTAAAGCTCTTTGGGATGTCTAGGGGTTATGACAGGTGCTAAAAAATGCAGAGTTTTTTTGTCAAGTTGATTCATTGTTGTGCCCATTTTTATATCACTCAGTATGTTTCCTTACTTGATGTTCAAAGAATCTGTTTGTTCTTATGCATAAATATTGCACATGCTAACCAAGAACAAAGGAAAGTACAGCACAAGAGAGGCTCTTCAGTTCACTAAGTCTGGGCTGATCATGATGCTTTGACTAAAAATCAACTTCTGTCTTTATTCAGCCCATATCTCTCTATTCAGTCCCCATTCATGTACTAATCCAGATGCCTATTAAATGTTGCTATTGTGTCTGCTTCCACCACCTCCTCGGGTGCATTCCAGGCACCCACCATTCTCTGCATGAAAGACTTCCCCTGCAGATATCCCTTAAACGTTCCCCCTCTCACCTTGAACCTGTGGCCCCTTGTAATTGAAAAAGTGTCTGACTATCCACCCTGTCTATGCTCTCATAATTTTCTGGACCTCAATTAGGTCTTCCCTCAGCCTGTTTTTCCAGTGAAAAAGTTGTGGTTCATGCAACCTCTCCTCATAGCCAACACTCTTAAGATTAGGCAACATCCTAGTTAACCTACTTTGCATTATCCGTAAAGCTTCTATGTCCTTCCGATAGTGTGGTGACCAGAACTGCACGCCATACTCCAAATGTGGTGTTACCAATGTTTTATATAGCTGCAACATGATTTCCAAACACTTGTATTGTTGGGAAATCATAATGATGGCAAGCATGCCATATGATTTTTTTAATCCCCTTGGCCCCTGTGTTGCCACTTTTAGAGAACTGTGGACATGCATGTTCAGATCCCTTTGTGTGTTAATATGTATTATTGTGTTACCAATTGTACAGTGAAAATTCAAACTAAAATACCAAAGTGTTCATGCCAACAGTTTTCTTCATCTGATCAGTGTTAAATTTCTTTTGAACACAGAGACCACATGTGGTATATCATGATGTGTTACTGGTGCTTCTTGGAGATTGGATTTGAGATCCCATTGTCACTTGACTTTGAGGATGAGCTTCACTTTGAATCAAGTTGAGTTCTATGGATACTGACCCTGAATGAGAATGTGAATTTGTGTTCCATTACCCTTTATAAATATCTCTCAACTTTATTCCAAACATTTACCAACACATAGAGTTACAGATTGGAAATTATATCTCAAAAAAAAAGATTCACCAGTATACTTTCTTTCAATCTACATAGCGAATTCATTGCGAACAATTCATGTACAATTGTTCTATACAGCTGTAGATGATTTGGCCATCAGGTTTTCCTTGTGCAACAAGTGTTATAGTTTTTATTTCATTGCTTTGTCTCATTTCAGAATGCTGGAGAATTTTATTGATTTCAGTTGATAATAGACCTTGAACTTGAATCAGGCTGCACAATATTTAAACATTATTTGCTCAGTGTTCTTGAGTTCAGTGCCTTATTATTGTTTGGTTTCTTTTTATTGTGTCTTATACAATTCAACCTCTGCTTTCATTAATCTTCTAAAATATCATATAGAAATGGTTCAAAGCTTTTACTTTATAAAAAAAAGCAAAAGTAAGTTCATTTTTTCACTTTCACAAAGTTTGGAAACTTTTAGTGGAATAAGAAATGGGAGCAAAGTAGACCATCTGGTTCCTCAAGCCTCCTCTGTTATTCAAGTCAATCATTGCTGATCTTCTGACTGAATTCCATTTTTCCATCCACAACCCTTGTCCTTTAATTCCCTGAGAGTTTTTTTTAAATCTGTCAGTCTCAGCTTTGAATTTACAGTGAAGTATTTAGCAAAGTCTGGGCGAGAGAATTCCAAAGATTTGCAACCTCAATGTAAAAATTTCTCCTAATTTCAGTCCTAAATAATCAATAACTTATCCCGGTACATTGTCCTTGTGTCGGACAGCATGAACTAAAAGTTCGTTTTTTTTTGTGAGAAGTTCCAAAAGTTTAAGAAAGCAGTTCCATAGAATGGGACCAAGGCTGTGTAGCCAATGGTAGGTGAATGGAGGGGAGTTGGACAAGAGACTGGGCTCATAGAAACTGTAGGAAATTGTTCTACAAGTGTGGCATGATATTGAGGGAAGTCATACAGATATCAAAGATCCATGGACAAATCCTTGGAATAATTGATGGAATGACAGTGGTAGGAGAAACCATTTCTACAAATGTGTTGGCTATATTTGCTTAAGTAAAATTGGGACTATGCAGATGAAATTTAATGGAGCTGTATGACAGATAAGCATCAAAACAGGATATTATGGACAACCATACCAAACAATATGCCACTGCACATTCATCAAGGATGTTGTGACTTTTGGCTGGAACTGATGTTATGATCCCTTTGGAGAATCATGAACTAAAAGAACCAAATGATCCCCAAATGAAGACATTTCCAGACAAGGCTTCTTTTTTTGTAACCATTATTTTAATGGACATCAGAATCAGTATAAATTAAATTAACAGACAAATGATGGTCAGTCCAATAGAGTCATAGAGGATTACAGCATGGAAACAGGCCCTTTGGCCCAACTTGTCCATGCCGTCCTTTTTTTTTCAAAACTCCTAAGCTAATCCCAATTGCCTGCATTTGGCTCATATCCCTCTATGCCCATCTTATCGGTGTAACTACTTAAATGCTTTTTAAAAACAAAATTGTAATCACCTCCACTACTATTTCTGGCAGCTTGAAATGATTTCTCCTACCACTGTCATTCCATCAATTATTCCAAGGATTTGTCCATGGATTTTTGATATCTGTATGATTTCCCTCAATATCATGCCATGCTTGTATCACAACTTCCTACAGTTTGTATAAATCCAGCCTCTTGTCCAACTCCCCTCCATTCACCTACCATTGGCTGCACAGCCTTGGTCCCATTCTATGAAACTGCCTTCCTAAACTTTTGGAACTTCTCACAAAAGAACGAACTTTTAGTTCATGCTCTCAGTCAGATATGAGGGCATTATACTGGGATGTTATTGATTATTTAGAACTGAAATTAGGAAAAACTCTTACATTGGGGTTTGAATCTTTGGAATTCTCTCACCATCCTTTATATGAAAAAAATGCCCTCTGGACTTTGTATCTCTCCTCTCTCACCTTAAACCTATGTCCTCTAGTTTTAGACTCTCCTCCCTTTGGGAAAAGATATTGTCTATCTAGCTGATCTACGCTCCTCATTATTTTATAGACCTCTGTAAGAGGTATCCCTCAGCCTCCCACACTCTAGAGAAAAATGTCCCAGTCAATCCAACCTCTCCTCATAATTCAATCCACCAAATCCTGGTAGCATCCTAGTAAATCTTTTCTGCACTCTTTCTAGTTTAATAATATCCTTTCTATAATGGGTGACCAGAATATGAACTATGTATTATGCGTGCATTTTGATACCACAAGGATTTCCCACAGTTTCTGGGCAATCCACTTATCCCATATGTCGCTAATTTCAGACACAATGTTTTTCTGGTTTCTGATCTTCCTCAAGCAAATTTCATATCCCATTCCTACAAGAACTTATCTGTTCCTCTGTAGGCAGCAGCCTCCACATAAACATGATGCAGTGGTTAGCACTTTTGCCTCTCAGCACCAGAGACCCGGGTTCAATTTCAGCCTTGGATGACTGTCTACGTCCGTATCTGCATAGGTTTCCTCCGATTTCCTCCCACAATTTAAAGATGTGCAGGTTAAGTGAATTGACCATGCTAAAATGCCATTAGTGTAGGTAAGGTGGATTAGGGGTTACAGGCATCGGGCGGGTGAACTTGGTTAAGATTTTGAGTTGGTGCAGACTCAATGGGCTGAATTACCACCTCCTGCACTGTAGGAATTCTACAAAAATTCCACTGTGCAATCTTCTACACAATTCTGGATTTCTCCACTTCCATCAGTCATTGTAGCATGAATCTACCATGACTGTCTTTAATTTCTCATGGTATGCCCAAGTCTGGCATTCAGTCAGTTGAAAGTGAAAGAAACAGCAGCAGCAGTCCTAAATGTCTTTCAAACCGCTCAGGAATCCAGCTCTCCTGGTTTGTCATTGCTGTTCTCATTGGTACTGCTTCCAGGTTAAAGATTGCCAGGTCACATGAACCAGTATTTCCTGCTACCCAAAAATTATAATTGATCCATTTTAAAAGATACAAACTCTTAAACATCCTTTTCAAGCATTTTTAAAAGCAGATTCCCAAACATTTTAAAGTAATTACAAATTTTCCTTACTCTTTCTTCTTCTGGGTCAAAGGCTGTCACACTGTTTTAATGCACTCAGGACATCACAGCTGGAGGAATTTAAATAGAGTTATGGGAGAGATGGACGAAGCAATGATACATCGAAGAATTTTAGGAAAGTGTGCTTGGAGGTAGGATGCTACTTTGGAGGACTGACTGATTAAGGTAATTTTTGTTTTGACAGGTGGTTCAGAAAGGGACGAAGCCAATGTCTGAGTATCATGCACATGAGAAATGACAACAACTTATACTGAATTCAGTTTTAATGTGGTGGATTGTCCCAAGGCAGTTCACAGAAATGTCATCAGACAAAATTTGACATTGAATCACATGGTGTAATTTGAACAGGTGACCCAGTTACCTTAAAGGAGAAGAGATTGGAGAGTTTGTGGGTGGGAATTCCAGAGCCTATGTAATTTTAAGACATGGTTGCTAATGGTGATGCAAAAAAAATCAGGACTGCACAAGAGGCCAGGATCAGAGGTGCATAACAATCTTGGAGCATTGGAGAAAGGCAAGAGTTCAGGGATAAGATTTGGAAATCAATTTCCACAATTCTGTCTTTTCCTTATGCATATTATAGAATATCTTCAAACACACCTTTGGGTTAAGATTCATTCATTTAAAATTCCTTCTTTGATCTAAAGAAAGAAATAGATTTTACAATACAATAGATTTTATGTTAATGAATGTTTTTAAACTAATTTAGCTCCACTCCCTAAAACAAAAGCATCTCTCTGGACTTCACTTGCTGCAAGGATATAGACATCATATCTCCATCGAAAGGTCCAAAGATAGGTCATCCAGGGGTTAAGTTCCTCCATCCACTGTTTTATGACTCTTAGCCTTCTACTCTTTCCTTTTAAATCAACATGACCCAGCCTTTCAATAAATATGACCCATTCCTTGAATTGAAATTAACTCAGGCTTGTTTGCGTTGCATTCATGTTAGATACATCGAAACATAGACACTAGAAGCAGGAGTAGACCATTCGGCCCTTCAAGCCTGATCTGTCATTCATTTTAATTGTGGTTGATTATCAAATTCAATATCCTGATCCCCCCTTCTCCTGTATCCCTTGGTTCTTTTAGCCCCAAGAGCTATATCTAGTTTCTTTTTGAATTCAGATGTTTTGGCCTCAACTACATTTTATGGTTGTGGATTTCACACATTCACCACCCTCTGGGTGAAGAAATTTCTCTTTACCTCAGTTCTCAAAGGTCTACCCCTTATCCTCAAACTATGACTTCTAGTTCTGGACTCCCCCACCATTGGGAACTTTCTTTTTGCGTCTACCCTGTCTAACCCTATTAGAATTTTATAAGTTTCCACAAGATTCCTCTCAGTCTTCTAAGCTCCAGTGAATATAGTCCAAACTGACTTAGTCTCTCCTCATATGAATGACCTGCCATCTCAGGAATCAGCCTGGTAAACATTCATAGAACATAGAACATAGAACAATACAGCACAGAACAGGCCCTTCGGCCTTCGATGTTGTGCCGACCAAAATAAAAAGCAATGCCCCTCCTAACTAAACCATTCCCTTCTCATCCATATACTTATCAACTAACCTCTTAAACGCCACCAAACTTGGCGCATCTACAACAGCTGCAGGCAGGGCATTCCACTCCCTAATCACTCTTTGAGTAAAGAACCTACCTCTGATATCCGTCCTATAACTCATACCCCTTAATTTAAAGCTGTGTCCCCTCGTGCTAGCTTTCTCCATCCTAGGAAAAAGGCTATCACTGTCCACCCTATCTAAACCTCTAATCATCTTATATGCTTCAATAAGATCCCCTCTTAGCCGCCTCCTTTCTAACGAAAACAACCTCAAATCCTTCAACCTCTCTTCATAGGACCTGCCCTCCATACCAGGCAACATCCTGGTAAACCTCCTCTGTACCCTCTCCAATGCCTCCACATCTTTCTTATAATGTGGGGACCAGAACTGCACACAATACTCCAAGTGCGGCCGCACTAGAGTTTTGTACAGTTGCAACATGATGCTGCGGCTCCTAAATTCAATCCCCCTACCAATAAAAGCTAAGACTCCATATGCCTTCTTAACAACTTTATCCACTTGACTGCCTACTTTCAGGGATCTATTGACACATACACCAAGATCCTTCTGTTCCTCAACACTATTAAGAGCCCTACCATTAGCCCTATACTCTACATATTTATTGTTCCAATTCATTGCACTTCCTCTATAGCAACAATACTTTTCCTTAGATAAGGACACCAAAACTCCAGATATGACCTCATCAATGCCCTGCACAATTGCAGCAAAACATCCCTATTCATATACTCAAATCCTTTTGTTATGAAGTCTAACATACCATTTGTCTCATTATTGCCTGCTAAACATGCATGCTTACTTTCAGCGAATGATGCACGAAGACACCAAAATCTAATTGACTATTCTCTCTCAATTTAAACCCATTCAAATAATAATCTGTCTTCCTATTATTGACTGCAAAGTGGATAACCTCACATTTATCCACATTATACTCTGTCTGCCATGCACATGCCACACACTTAGCCTATCCAAATCACGCTAAAGCTTCTCTGCATCCTGCTTAGAGCTTACCCTTCTACCCATCTTTATATCATCTGTAAATTTGGAGATAATACATTCACTTCCAGATCATTAGCATATAATGTGAACATTTGGGGTATTAGCACACATCCCTGTGGAACTTCAGTAGTCACTGACTGCCAAACAGAAAAAGACCCATTTATGCCAACTCTTTGCTTCCTCTCTGTTATCCAGCTTTTTATCCATCTCAAGACATTACCTGCAATCCCATGTGCTTTAACTTTGTATAGTAGTCTGTTATGGGAGACCTTGTCGAAAGCCTTCTGAAAAGCTAAATAAACCACATTCACTGGTTCTCATCAGTCAACTCTACTAGTTACATCCTCAAAGAATTCCAATACATTCGCCAAGCATGATTTCCCTTTTGTAAATCCATACAGACTTTGTCTGATTATACCATTCCCTTCCAAGTGCTAAGTTATGAATTCCTTGATAATAGATTATAGCAACTTCTCCAGAATCAACGTTCATCTCACTGCTGTCTAGTTCCCTGTTTTCTCTCTACCTCTCTTTTTAAATAGTGGACTTACATTAGATATCCTCCAATCTGTAGGAACCAGTCCAGAGTCCAAACAGTTTTGAAAAATAACAACGTTGGATCTACTATTTCCAGAACCACTTCCTTAAGTAGTCTAATGTACTCTAATTTCTAGGCGTTTACCAGTTTTTAAACTAGGTTCATTCCAGTTCTCTTACAGTTAAACTTAAACCAAAAGTAGTATTTTTATTTTATAATGTCAGTTCATAATTTATAGGTTCTATTTCTCACAGTACTTAATGAAGTATGAGGAATGATGACAGTTATATACTGCTGAGAGTTTGGTAGAATATGGTTGGCCGTTTCTGTGACTGAGACAATCAGGAGTGATATGACAGAAGTGGCTCTCATGCCCGAATGATACCAGATTCTATGATTCTTGAGAGGCTGATAGATTGAAAAGGCCGATTGGACAATAACTGATGGATTGTAAGAGTCTGTTGGACCACAGCTGATTGATTGAAAAAGTGTAATGGCCAAAATCTGTTTTAGTTTAACAGGATAATGAACTTAAGAGCTCAAATTTGGAGTCTTAAGGGGCTATTTTTTTCTAATTCATTCATGGGACATTGGTGTCATAGCTAGTCAGCATTTGTTACCCATCCCTCGTTGCCTAAGGGCTGTTGAAAATCCACATTGCTATGCCCCTGGAGTCACGTGGGCCAGACCAAGTAAGGATGGCAAATTTCCTTGCTAAAGGACATTAGTGAACCAGATGAGTTTTTCTGACAATTGACAATGGTTTCATAGTCATCAGTAGATTCTTAATTCTAGATATTTTTTTCTTGAATTCAAATTCCATTACCTGCCATGGTGGGGTTCAAACCCAGATCCTTAGAACATTAACTGAGTTTCTGGAGTTAGAAAGTCTAATGTTAATATCACTAGGTCATTGCTTCTCCTAAAACTGTGGTCTCCAATTAGATCATCTGATTGTCAACTCTGCAAGTATTACAGTGTTATACTTGCATGGATTCAAACAAGTTGATAATGTAAATACTTTCAATTATGTTACATATAGTTTTTACAGCCAATTTTCACTTTTGACAATGGCAGAAAACTGTTGAATACCCTTGAGCTGCCTGTTAGAAACCTTGCTCCTTTCTCTTTATTAGAAACTAATTAAAAGAACACCGGGTGGGATGATCTTCATTGGCAGTCCCTAGAGAATCAAGGATGACTTGCTTTCACTCCAGCTTAATGTGTTTTGAGATGGCTGATAAATCCAGAGCGTAATTTGTACTTTCTGCCACAAGTGGAAAGATGATGTTTGGAGGTTTGTGTAATCTGTCCAACACCTTAACTTCTGAGCATTTCTGACAAAGTCTCTCAATATGTGTGTGCCTTTCTGAATGAGATGATAATACCCATAGCATGTAGGCCATTTGGCCCATTGAATGCTGCACCATTCAGTCAGGTCATGATTGATCTGATATGATAATCTTTAGCACCACTTTCCTGCCTTATCCCCATAATCCTTGGTTCCCTTAATAGTTAAAAATGTGTCTATCACAACCTTGAACATACTTAACGCAGCCTCTGCAGCCCACAGATTCATTACTCTCTGAACCTACTCTGTTTTAGTCAGTCACAAGCAAGTGTCTCCCATGAATTGGTGAAGGTTTTTGAACTTTTCATTGTTGATTTGAGGACATCCCTAAAACATTTCTGCTGTCCTTATGGAAGTTTCCTGCCATCACCAAGTTGCGAGAAGATCCCTTTCAGATTTGATGTCAGGTATTCAAATGAATGTTTTGCCCAGCGGAGTTAGTTTTCAGTAATCAATGCCTCATTGTTAAGTATGTTGTTTGGGAGAGGTTGCTACAGTGGGACTAGATTAGAAGAATTTTGCAAAGGCAGTGCTGTTGGTGCTTTGAGCTGGCTGTAGAGGGCAATGACCTTTGTTGGGTAATTGATGGATCAGGCCCAGATATGTTTGTGTATATGTACAATTGGCTGCCTGAGGTTTGACAGTGTTTGATTTTAATATGCTCAGTTCTTTAATTTACGATATCCAATTTAATCAGCCTTAAAACTAGACCCTGATTATCTTACCACAGTGTGATGATACAACCTTGTTTGATCCCAATCTTCACTGAGTGGTGGTTCTGTTGTTGAGGATCACGATTTGCATGCCATTGTGGAGCAGGCAGAAGATGGTGACAAATTTCTAGGGGCAGACACATTTGAGGAGGTTGCTCCGTAAACAGGATCAAATGCTTTCATGAGGTTGATAAAGACGGCAGGATAACATGGCTACAGTTATTGCAATTGGACTTGGCTCCTCTCTTGAATATAATCACATTGGTGCATCCCTAAGGTCTGTAAGCATGTACTCCACTTCCCAGAACGTCCGTTGGGATGGGATGGCCAGAAAAGCCACTGGTTTTCTGCCACCATTGCATGTGAAAATGATCCCCTTAAATTTTAAATACAGTATTTAAATAACTTTGTGTATTAAATTATCACATTTTTCTTTAAATTTCATGCATCATTCCAATTGTTTGCTTGGATAGTTGTAAATGATCCCATGACAATATACTTGGAGGATAACTGGGAAGCAATGTGAAATGTACTGGCCAATATTCATCCCTCAGCCAACACCAACAAAACAGATTATCCAGTTGTTATCATGTTGTTGTTTGCTGGGCACAAATGGGTGCCACGTTTTCTGTATTTAACAATGATGACACTACAAGAGGACTTCATGCTTTCAGATGTTGTGTTTTTGTGAAAGGTGCTATAGAAGTACAAGCTTTTCTTTTCATCCCTTGGATGAATTGTGCCCTGAGTCTTTCTATCCTCTTGCCTTTGCTCCTGCAACTTGTCATTGGAATGTAAGCCAGTGTGTAACTCTTTTAAATCACTGCCTACATGCCATGTGGTGCCAATTTTGGAGTTGGTGCTTGCAAAAGCATGCGTAAGTGATAGTTGGAGTGTCATCCTCTTCTACTGACAAAAATTACCCAGTACTTATGTAGGACCTCAAAAAGGACAAAGGAAGTGCTAACCATTAGGCAGTGGTTGTTGCAAGTGAATTTTATTCATTCATATAATATAGCTAGCCAATATTTATTGCCCATCCTTAGTTGCTCTTGAGAAGGTGATGGTGAGCTGCCTTCTGGAATTGCTGCAGTCCACATTCTGTGGGTTGACCCACAATACTGTTAGGGAGGGAATTCCAGGATTTTGACTCAGCCACTGTAAAGAAACGGTGATATATTTCCAAGTCAGGATGGTGAGTGAAGTGGAGAGGAACTTGCAGGTGGTGGTGTTCCCCATGTATCTGCTGCCAGGTCCTTTGAGGTGGAAGTGGTCATGGGTTTGGTATGTGCTGTCTAAGGACCTTTGGTGAAATGTTGCAGAACACCTGAACTGAATGGCTGCTAATGATGCAGGGTGATTGAAGAGTACAGTTCAATAAGAGGGATGGCTGAGAAAATTATTTCCTTCTGCCTCACCATCCATTATTGCTCTGGCTAACCTTCAATACTGTATATCTGGAATTGCTGCGCTGATGTACTGACTTGAAAGAATGATGTTGCTCCATTAGTATGTATTCTCTGTCTAACATTACATGCGAGTTGATCCTGCAAGAAGAAAGGGAGATTTGAATCATAGAATCCCTACAGTGAAGAAGGAGACCATCTGGTCCATCAAGTCTACATAGACCACAATCCCACTCAGGCCCTATTGCCGTAACCCCACATATTTACCCTGCTAATCTCTCTAGAGTCAATTTAGCATGGCCAATCAACCTAATCTGAACATCTTTGGAGTGTGGGTAGAAATAGGAATACCCAGAAGAAACCCACATAGACACAGGGACAACATGCAAAGTCCACACAGACAGTGACCCAAGGCTGGAATTGAATCCTGGTCCCTGGCACAGTGAGGCAGCAGTGCCTGCCACTGTGGTGCCCCTGAAGAGTTGTGCAAGTGTAGAATAGTTTTACTAGAGCTAGGACAGGAAGATGCATCAGATTTGTGTAAGATGAAGTAATTCATTAGGAGAGCAGTGACAGAGTATGGAAACAGGAGGACATCAGTTTGTTTTTATGAATAAATGAGAGATATGTAAAGTGGCATCCTCAAACCCTTCACTGCTTTAAAGTAGTGCAGAACTACGTTGTTGAGAGAAAAAATAAGATTTTGAGCAGTTGTGTTTGAGATACTAAGCTTTTGCCATTGCCATCTTGGACCATCCACACCTAGCAGTGTAACGCAGCCCTTTCTGTCTTGTTAGGAAGAGGATATTTGATTAAAGTTACAGGACATGTTTGAGAAGTGAGATGCTCTGTCAATGTAATTTTTCTTCAAACTAACACAAAAACAACACTTTTAATTTAGATCCATAATACACATTTAAGTCCCTGTTTTAAAATGCAGAAACAAACTGGAAATTATATCGGGTTGTTGTCTAAGATTCCTCCCCATATATGTGCAAATATCCAATTACCAGCCCAATTCGTACTGACAGCTCAGCTCTTGAATTGAAGCACAGACCTGAAAATAGCTTGTACTCATGTTATCAAATGAGTGACCTGGATGCTCATGTGAAAATAGCTTGTACTGATGTTATCAAGTGAGTGACCTGGCTGCTCACCTATTTCACGCCTGTTTTGGCTGCAACTTAGAAGAAAGAACTATATGACAAAGGAAAACGTCCTTCGGCCCTCCAGTGCAGTGTGTTCCAGGCACACACCCTCTGTAAAAAGCTTTCCCTGCATGTCTCCCCTAAACTTATCCCCTCTCTCTTTAACTCTGTGCTACTTGTATTTGATAAGATTAGGTGTGAGATTTTCAAGTCATTCGTTGAATCTTTGATATTGTCCTTATTTTTAATTTGTTAGTGGGATGTGGGCAATAACTGCAAGCCACGAGATGTCACCATCCTTAATTAGCTGTGAGAATCTGCTGGTGAGCCACCTTCTGTGTGATGTAGAGAAACCCTGAATGATGTTTGGAGGGAGTTGCATATATGTAGCCCAGTTATATGGAAGGAGTGTGGGAATAAAGTCAGCCTGGCATTTCTAGGGGAGCCTGTAGAAGACAACATTCTTATTCCTTTGCGGTCAGGCTTGTCCAATCTTTCTTTACACATGGCGATGGGGTGAGGAGCACTTCAATTTTTTTCCCACTAGAGGGGCTAATGAGCAAACTGCAGAAAGATAAGGTTTGACACAATATTAAACACTTTGTAAAAAAAATTGCTGAGGTATAAAAAGAAGCTACAAAAATTAAAGTAATAAATTGATCATTTAAAAGTATGTGTAATAAATAAAGATGATCCTTTGAGTGTATGTATCCAGCTCACTCGGTCACAGTGTGATCACTTATTCACCTATATCCACTGTGAGAGTGAGCGTTGGTATGTGACGGTGAATGAAAACCTCAGTTGCAAATGAGACACGGTCTCTGTCACACAGTCACGCACATCACACATGCACACACACGTTCATATATTCTCATTCACACTTACGTACACAGACCCTTTCTCTTACATACACACAATTGCACTCACTCTGGTGGACCCCACTCTGCTGCAAGCCATGCCTCCTATCTTGTGTGAACTTAACAGCAATAAATGCAGGGAACAACCGGTCTGTGATTGAATGAGCAATTTTACAGCATTTTTAAAATTTAAGTCAGTAATCAGTTGTCTGTCCAAAATGTTTGGTGAGTTGGGGACCAAGTGTACAAATCTGTTCTAGTGATAGACATCGCAGGTAGTACTGTTAAAGATTGAGAGTGATGGTTTTACTGTGAACCAAAAAACAAAGTAAACAATATTATTTCAAAAAACACAATCTCATTTATCAATGGCCTCGTCCAGTTGAGAAGAGTTGCATTAGGAACTTCATCAGTAAGGTAATCATGACATTAATTTTGTTGTAACATTGACTGAAACCACTTGAAGATAAAACTTTGTTTGAAATCAGCAAAAAAATTTAAGTAAGTTGCTTAGTTAACTGCCTGCAATAATTGACACGTTTAATATATTACAGGTGGCTCCACTTACTATTGACTGCAATGGCTGTGGCACATGTGATATGGGTGGTAGCCCATGATAAACATGGACAGTGTCAATGATGGTGACTGTATTCATTGAAATTGTGGGTATATTGCTGACAATCTGTCTAACCTCAGTGCTCAGTGTTCCTTTGTTAGCCACTTTAAGACTTGAATAGCAGGTTAGATGTAAGGATTTGCATTCTAATCAGCAATCTGTAAACTGTCTGTGCTGATATGTGTGCTTTTGGAGACCAGAACACCTCATTCGCCTGACGAAGGCACAAACACCGAAAGCTAGCAGATTTACTATCAAATAAATCGGTTGGATTTAAAATTGGTGTTGCCAAACTCTTACTAACTAACGGAAAGCAGGAGTGGGGGTAAATGGGTGTTTTTCTGTTGGCGATCAATGTCTAGTGATTGCCTGAGGGATCAGTGTTGGGACTGCCATTGTTTATGATTTACATAGATGATTTGGAGTTGGGGAGCAAGTATGGTTGCCAAAATTCACAGATGACACTAAGATGAGTGGCAGAGTGTGCAGAGGATACTGAAAGTTTGCAAAAGGATATAGATAGTCTAAGTGAGTAGACACGGGTTTGGCAGATGGAGTACAATGTTGGTAAATGTGAGGTCATCCATTTTGATAGGAATAACAGAAAATGGACTATTATTTAAATAGTAAAAAATTGCACATGCTGCTGTGCAGAGAAACCTGGGTGATCTTGTGCAAGAATCACAAGGAGATTGTCTGCAGATGCAGCAGGTAAATAAGAAGGCAAATAGAATTTTGTCCTTCATTCCTAAAGGAATGGAGTTTAAAAACAGCTAGGTTATATTGCAGCTGTATAAGATGCTGGTGAGATTACACCTGGAATACTGTGAACAATTATGTGAGTGGGTGGATAAGTGGAGCTGCGTGCACGAAAAGATCAGCCATGATCTTATTGAATGGCGGAGCAGGCTTGAGGGGTCAGATGTCCTAATCCTGCTCCTAATGCTTATGTTCTTTAAAACAGTTCTGAATTTCCTAGCCTTCAAGACCAATGCAGCTCTGTGTCAAAATGATAAGACACATACCTTCCTGTGATTGTGCACAATTTCCAGATACCACTGAGGTAGAAACTCCAGCTTTCTGAGCTCTTCCTAGTTAGTTTTGGAATCAACTATTATAGCATGAGAAGTTGTGTGCTGCTTTGTTACCGATGCATCTCCACTGACCAATATGTTTCCTTTTGCTCCCTCCAATTAATGATATGTTTTTAAACTGCTTCATTGGTCAGTGAACATTCTACAGGTGCTATCAATACTTTGGTTTGATCAAACTGGTAGGAAGGGCAACTTCAAAATCAGCTAAGTTTTTTTGCTTGCAGCTTTTTAGTCAAGTAATGGGAATGACCAGGGCTCTGATTTAGGCAACTTATCTTCACTGGAAAAAGCTGTCCTCTGTTACAGTAACTGTACTCTGATGAGCATATTTTCTGGTTGTTCAGTGTGCTTCAGTCAGGAATCAAATTCTAGATATCTGAACAGAATCTAGAAACCAGTTTACTTTTTAAGCACTGCATGTTATAATTTGAAATTAACTTTGATAATTGGCACATACTAATGACGACTGATATTAGGCTTAAAAGCTGGTAAGTGGCTTTTTCGTAGTATTATATTCATGTTTTGCTGGAGTGGGGACTTCTCTAGATATGCTCTTAAGAGTTGGACTTTTGAGTGCACCTTTAGATTTTAACATTTTTTATCCACAAGTTGCTGGAGGTGCAAACTCATAATGGTGATGTGCAGTAAGGCTCCTGACATCTTGGTGTACCATGAAACAAACCTTATATCTGTAGTGAGAGTTCAGGATTGAGAAATGAACAGAAAGAGATTTATGAAAGAGGGAAAATTTGAAGTCGGAAAGAGAAATAAAGAGTGACAAAGGAGGAGAAGAAAGGAAAAATAAGAAAAGATTTTTAAAAAATTATATTTACAAGTATCTCAAACCAATACTTAAAGCAAACTAATCAGATTCTACTTACTGTTCAGCCTGGACAGGATCTCTTGATTATCGGTCATTGATAATTATCACCTCGTTAAAAGACTACTTGCGCTACTCATTATTGGACATAACTTTCTGTAATTAATGAGTGAATGCAGTGACTTCATTAAAAGTCATGGGAAGATTAAGACTGAGATACTGTTCTTGTTAAGCTAGGGACAGAGAGGCACAAATCGGCCAACAAGGGTAATGATTTGCCATTCTGAGGGATATCTTTTCACCATCACAAGATGCTGCCCAATTTGTGTATGAATAAAATGTGCACCATTTGTGTGCTATTGTGTTTATCTAAACCATAGAAATTACAGTATGGAAACAGGTGGTCAAGTTCAATCAGTTAGCTCTCGTGCTAATCATCCACAATTTACATATGGATATAAAACCCATCTATAATCTCTGTAAAATTGATGGATCACATGATAGTGCATGGTGGTGCATTTTCAGTTGTCACCTGTCTAATGGATCTGCAGCATTAATTTAATTTCCCAATGCACATAAAAATGCTGCGACTTATATGCTGTATTTTATGATAATTAGGGTTATATAGGTCCCCTTTCACGAAGATGGATTGAATAAGATCTTTTTCATTCTTTTGAGTTATAACCCAGGTTTTCAAGGAAAATGGAATTCTGTCTCTTTATATCTTGAGTTTTACAGTGCATGACAAGCGTAATTTAAAAAGTACAAACATAATTTACCTAACAGTCCTTGCTTGAAAGCTGTCGGCACAAGTTTTTGGTCAGTTTAATTAATCCAGTGATGGCTGGTGTGCTGTGTAATTTTCTCCACTGTCACTTTCCTCTTGATTTAAAGGGGTTATTTTCACTGGTGTCGCTGTCTGTTGATTTAGTGATGGCAAAAGCTAATTTTGACTGGTATTTTGGATAACCGCACTGATTATACATGCTGAGAGATGAGATTATTTAAATTGCACAGGAACAACACTTCTGCTACTTTGTGGTCCTGCTGCTGTTTATTTTTTTGTGTGTGTTAAAAGGGCAACATCCTATATTGTAACCAAGGCCAGGTGAGTTTAAGATGCATCTTGTATCATTGGAACAGGCATAAGCCATTTGGCCCCTCAAGCTGTTCCACCATTCAACCAGTTTGTGATTTATCTTCTATCTCAATGTCATTTTCCTGAACGATCCCTATATCTCTTGATATCTTTAATACCTAAAAATCTATCAATGTCTTTTTTGAATATGCTCAATAACTGAACCTCCACAGCCCTGTGGGGTAGAGAAATCATGATTCTATGAGAAATACAAGAATTTCAATGCTGGGGGGAATTGTGTCAGAAAATGTGAGTGTGGTATCGTATGACCTCAGGTACCACTTCTTTGCTTACTGATTTGCTGGGTTCTGAAGAAGTGGAAACTCATGGTGTGGTGGGCAGAAGAGTCTCTGTCCTTTGGTCAACATTATTTTTGTAAGGGGAAAGATGAGCAATTCTGCCCTTACAAGACAATTACGAAATTACAGCTATTGAGGGACAGCCTATGCAATAAACATTTTAATTTCACCTTTTTACCGTACTCATTACCCCCTTACATGTGCTGGAGTTTTGTTCATAAGTTTATGTTGACCAAAATGCGTTTATCTGTAAAAAGAACAAAAAGATTTCAGACTCTAAGTGAAGTGGCTAGTTTATAGAAATCAATCAAGGCATCTAGATAAGAATCTATAACACAAATAGAGATGGCAACATGCGGGGCTTAAATTTGGTCTTGTGTTTTTGAATTCCGTTCTGAATAAGCCTCGACCTGCTTTCAGTAATTAATATTCTCCTTCATTGATGAACCCTCTCAACAGAGGCTGTCTGGAGAATGAGGTTGGAAGCTGACATCCAGATACAGATTTGCATTTCACCTCAGTAGTGGGGAAGATTTTACAAACAATAATTTGGGATGCAACTAATAAGAGTAGGTCAGAGGCTAGAAATACTACGGCAAGCACTTCACCTTCTGATTCCCCAAGGCCTATTCACCATCTACCAGACACAACTCAGGAGTGTAGTGGAATACTCCCCACTTGCCTGGATCAATGCAACTCCAACAACACTCAAGAAGCTTGACACCACCAAGGACAAAGCAGTCTTCTAGATTGGCATTGCATCCACAAACATTCACTCTCTCCACCACAGATGCTCAGTAACAGCAGTGTATATTATCTACAAGATGCACTGCAGCAATTCATCAAAGATCCTTAGACAGCACCTTCTAAATCCAAACCACTTCCATCTAGAAGGACAAGGGCAGCAGATACATGGGAATGCCACCATCTGCGAGTTTCCCTCCAAGCCACTCACCATCCTGTCTTAGGAATGCAATTTGCAGTTGCTGGATCAAAATCCTGGAATTCCCTCCCTAATCGCATTGCTGGTAAACACACAGAGTGTGGACTGCAGCGATTCAAGAAGGCAGCTCATCACCACCACCTCAAGAGTAATTAGGGATGGGCAATAGATGCTGGCTAGCAGCAATGCCCACGTGTCATGAATGTATAAAAAGAAACTTGGAAAAATGCAGCTTTGTCTGGATGAAGATGTGTAGTGGAGTTCCACACAGGGATTAGTTTTGGCACTCCCCGCGTCTTCCTAACAAATATTATTGACCAAGATTTTGGTGTACAGTGCACAAATTCAAAATTTGTGGATGATACAAATCTTGGAAATATTTTGAACGATCAGTAGGATTGTAAAGATCTTCAAAAGGGGAATGGTAGGCTGTCGGAATAGGGGAAACAAGTGGCAGATAAAATTTAATACAGAGAAGGGTGAAGTGATTCATTTTGTTAGGAAGAATACAGAGAGACATTATAAACTAAAGGCACAATTCTAAAGGGAGTGCAAGAGCAGAAAGGCCTCAGTATTTATGTGCAGAAATCATTGAAGATTGAGGAACTTGTTAAGAAAACATATGCATCCTGGCTTTATCAAGAGGGGCATAACACACAAAAGCTTGGAAGTTAGAAACCATAGAATTCCTACAGTGCAGAAAGAGGCCATTTGGCCCATCAAGTCTGCATACGCTCTCCTAAAGAACATCAACCCAGGACCTTCCCTCCTCCCTTTCCCCGTAACACCCCCACACATTTACCGTGCATAATCAATCTAACTTGCACATCTTTGGGTACTAAGAGGTAATATAACATGGCTAATCCACCTAACTTGCACAAACTTGAATTGTGGGAGGAAACCAGAGCATCCAGACAAAACCCATACAGACATGAGAATGTGCAAACGCCATAGTTAGTCTCCCAAGGCTAGAATTGAACCAGGCCTCTGCTAACTAGTGTGCCACTGTGTGAATGCAATTTAGATGTGTGAAACACTAGTTCAGTTGCAGTTGGAATATTGAGCCTTCTCTGCCATTCATTTTGATCATGGTTGATTATCAAATTCAATATCCTGATCTCCTCTTCCTCCCATCGCCCTTGATCCCTTTAACCCCTAGAGATACAGCTAATTTCCTCTTGAAATCAGAAAATATTTTCTCCTCAATGACATTCTGTGGTAATGATCTCCGCACATTCAGCACCTTCTGGGTGAAGAAATTTCTTGTCACCTCAGTTTTAAGAGGTTTAACCCTTATCCTCAAACTATGACCCCCTTGTCCTGGACTCCCCCATCATTGAGACCTTTTTTTTCTGAATCTACCCTTAGAATGTTATAAGTTTCTATGAGATCCCCTCACCCTTCTAAATTCCAGTGAATATAAGCATAACTGATTTAGTCTCTCCTCATATGACAGACCTGCCAGTCCAGGAATCAACCTGGTGGAGACCAGTAGTGATTCACGCCAGTGTGCCATCTCACCAGCAGAGCAGGAGGGGAGAAACAACTGTGCCAGGCAGTCTGATGCTAATGAGCTTCACAGCCTTTCTGCTTACGAAGCCATTCTCACCAGTAAAGTGGGACAGGAAGCTTGCAACAGTACCAATATTCTGAGTCTTTCTATATAACTGAAAAACTTCTGGAACCATTCTAATGTATCTTTTTTGCAACTTCTCCAATGTCTGCACTTCCATCCTAAAGTGTGGTGCCCAGAACTGGACACCTACGGACTTCCTACAGAAACTCAGCACATGTGGAGCACTTGAACCAGGGACACTCCTCGTCACAATGGATGTCTCGGCGCTCTACACCAACATCCCCCACGACAATGGCATTGCTGCAACTGCCTCAGTACTCAATGCTGACAACTGCCAGTTTCCAGATGCAATTTTACAACTCATCTGCTTTATCCTGACCACAATGTTTTCACCTTCAACAACCAGTTTTTCATCCAGACACACGGAACGGCCATGGGGACCAAATTTGCACCTCAATATGCCAACATCTTCATAGAACATAGAACATTACAGCACAGAACAGGCCCTTCGGCCCTCGATGTTGCGCCGACCAATTGAGAAAAAGCAATGACCCTCTAACCTAAACCATTCCCTTTTCATCCATAAACCTATCCACTGACCACTTAAACGCCCCCAAACTTGGCGCATCTACAACTGCCGCAAGCAGGGCATTCCATACCCTTACCACCCTCTGGGTAAAGAACCTACCTCTGACATCTGTCCTATAACTACCACCCCTTAATTTGAAGCTATGTCCCCTCGTGCTAGCTTTCTCCATCCGAGGAAAAAGGCTATCACTGTCCACCCTGTCTAATCCTCTGACCATCTTATATGCCTCTATAAGGTCTCTTCTTAGCCGCCTTCTTTCTAATGAAAGCAACCTCAAATCCCTCAGCCTCTCTTCATAAGACCTTCCCTCCATACCAGGCAACATCCTGGCAAACCTCCTCTGCACCCTCTCCAATGCCTCCACATCTTTCTTATAATGTGGCGACCAGAACTGTACACAATACTCCAAGTGCGGCTGCACCAGAGTTTTGTACAGTTGCAACATGACGTTGCGGCTCCGAAATTCAATCCCCCTAGCAATAAAAGCCAAGATTCTGTATGCCTTCTTAACAACCTTATCGACTTGATTGCCAACTTTCAGGGATCTATGCACATATACACTGAGATCCCTCTGTTTGTCAACACATGCACAGGTTCGAACAAGACGACTTCACTGCACAGGATCTTCAACCGATGCTATATACTAGATACATCGATGACATTTTCTTCTTTTGGACTCATGGTGAACAATCATTGAAACAACTATATGATGATATCAACAAGTTCCATCCCACCATCAGGATCACCATGGACTATTCTCGAGAATCGGTTGCAATCTTGGACACACTCATCTCCATCAAGGACGGCCATCTCAGCACCTCACTGTACCGCAAGCCCACAGACAACCTTACAATGCTCCACTTTTCCAGCTTTCACCCTAAACACAGTAAAGAAGCCATCCCCTTTGGACAAGCCCTCCGTATACACAGAATTTGCTCAGATGAGAAGGATCGTGACAGACACCTCCAGACGTTGAAAGATGCCCTCATGAGAACAGGATATGCTGTTTGACTCATCGATCGATAGTTCCGATGCGCCACAGTGAAAAATCACACCGACCTCCTCAGAAGACAAACACGGGACACAGTGGACAGAGTACCTTTCGTCGTCCAGTACTTGCCTGGAGCGGAGAAGCTACGACATCTTCTCCAGAGTCTTCAGCATATCATTGATAAAACAAACATCTCCCCAGAGCCATCCCCACAACCCCACTTCTTGCCTTCAGACAACCACACAAGCTCAAACAGACTATTGTTTGCAGCAAACTACCCAGCCTTCAGGAGAACAGTGACCACAATACCACACAATCCTGCCACAGCAACTTCTGCAAGACATGCCAGATTATCGACATGGATAACATCATCACACATGAGAATACCATCCACCAGGTACATGGTACATACTCTTGCAATTCGGCCAATGTTATCTACCTAGTACGTTGCAAGAAAGAATGTCCCAAAACATGGTACATTGGGGAGACCATGCAGTTGCTAAGACAGTAGATGAATGAACATTGCTTGACAATCACCAGGCAAGACTGTTCCCTTCCTGTAGGCGAACACTTCAGCGGTCATGGACATTTGACCTCCAGCCTTCGGGTAAGCATTCTCCAAGGTGTCCTTCACGATACATGACAGCGCAGAGTCGCTGAGCAGAGACTGATAGCCAAGTTCCGCACACATGGGGACGTCTCAACAGGGATCTTGGGTTCATGTCACACTGTCTATAACTCCCATGACTTGCCTGGGTTTGCAAAACCTCACTTACTGTACTGTCTGGAGACAATACACATCTCTTTAATTTGTGTTCAGTACTCCTTCCACTCACATTGTTAGCCACTTTAAGTATTGAATAGCAGGTTAGGTATAAAGATTCACATTCTAATCAGTAATCTGTAAACTGTCTGCGTTGTTACGTGTGCTGTCTGAGACCAGAACACCTCATTCACCTGATGAAGAGGGTAATCTCGAAAGCCTTGTGAGTTTACGATCAAATAAATCAGTTGGACTTAAACCTGATGTTGTCAGACTTCTTACCCCATTTTACTTGTGTTTACCTCAGTCCAATGCCGGCATCTCTACATCATACATTTTATTAGGCAGATACATAAAGATCTGCAAATTTGTAACAATGGCAGGTGTGGCTCCAGGTTCAGAAATCCTACCCCATTTTGACAGATCCCATTTTCACTGGTTGAGGAAAAGGGAGCAAGGCCTGATTCTCACATGAGGAAAATATAGACTTGTAGGGCCATTTGAATGCAGTGCTGAGTTTTTTATTCTTCTTACATATGCAAGCTGGTAATTCTTTGCTATATAACTTGCACTCAGTGCTGGGAATCAGGTAGCAAAGGCACCCTGTATAATGGGACAGTCCCGCTTTATGTAATTTTTACAATCCTTGTGCTCACATGCAGTCAAATACAATATAGCTAATTACAAGACACTCTTTGTTCTAGCCAGGTTAACCATTACCTAAGGTCATAATATGGTTATATTGAAAGAAAGAACTGTTAATGGGTAAGTTCGTTAATCACAGATGTCTTAAGCTTGTCAACTCGAAATCAACTTACATTTTCACTGTAGCTGCAGTGTTGGAGTAATGAATTTTTAAAGTGGACGTAAGTATCTATGAAGGTGGATAACGTCTGTTGAACGGTCAAGTTATTAAGTTATTTCAATCCCAGCCCTTTACAAACTAAAAAAAGGCTGCTGCTGTCAGTAAAAATTGAAAATGAAATGTGTTTTATTAGTTAGAATAGTTGTTTGTTGTTATTTTTGCAAGGGTTATCATTATATTCATTATTGTTTGGTTATTTTCCATAACCTATAGTTATCTCAAAAAGGAGTCTTGAGTTCATAGTTTGATTGCACTCAATTAGGTTATTAAAGAATTAACTGTCCTAGATGAGGAGTTATAAATACAAATCTGTTTGCTTTTATAAAAGATTAAGACTTGAGGAGATTTAGGTTTTTAATGGATTTTCATGACAAGGAATATGTTTTTTAAATATAGTGGTGGTTTTAATATAGATGTGTATTTATTTCATCTCAATATGACTGCTGAGGTCTGCCATAGATGGCAGTCTGAGTTAGCAAGGAAAGCGTAAGAGCAAAGGGTAATGAGTGTGAGCATGAGTTTACTTTAAGTTGGCTTGGGCATGTGGAGGTGAAAGAGGTGGGGTTGTTAAGTTTGTTTTTTGTGAGACGCTTCCGTCCTTGATACAAATACCAACAGCTGTCTGACACAAAAGTTTTTTATTCTCCTTACATATGCAAGCTGGGAAGCCTTTGCTATGTAACTTCCACTCAGTGCTGGGAGTCAGATAGCAAAGGCACCCTGTATAATGGGACAGTCCCGCTTTATGTAATTTTTACAATCCTTGTGGTCACATGCAGTCAAATACAATATAGCTAATTACAAGACACCATTTGTTCTAGTCAGGTTAACCATTACCTAAGGTCATAATATGGTTATGTTGAAAGAAAGAACTGTTAATGGATAAGTTCGTTAATCACAGATGTCTTAAGCTTGTCAACTCGAAATCATCTCACAGCAACATGTGATATTTAACCCCATAATATCTTATTCCTTTTTTTATCATTTCATGATAACTTAAACGTTTAGAGAGGAACTTGGGCTCTGTTATAGACCAAACATTGATAAACATATTGTAGCAAGAATGGTAAAAAGCAAACCACCAGAATAATGATCCCCAAATGTATTAACATTCCTCCCCAGTCCCCAAAGAGGTTACCAAAGGGCCACCAGCCAGGAGGATTGTAGTCCTTAAAGTTTTGCCCTTTGGCTCTAATTTTGTCTGCCGTCTTTGTAATATGCTGAGCTAACTCTGTGATATTGTTGGAGGAGTCTGGAATGTACGTACAGCTCTCAGAGCTTATGACTCAGGTGCCTCCAGTAGCTGCCAGCAAGTAATCTAAAGCCATTCGATTTTGGAGTGCCACTTTCCATATAGCTACGACTTCAGCTGAAACTTAGGAGATAGCGGTGCTCACATCCTCTAATCTATCCGCAGTGTCATTAGCTATTTTCTCAAGAGCTGATGTCATATTGATCAGCTCTTGAGCTGCCTTTGCTGTCCCAAAGGCAGGAAAGGCTATGATCCAAAATCATTCAGCTTTGGTTATGGCTCGTTTAGATCTTAACATGTGTATCTTGGGGTGGAGATGTAGGGAGTCATTGTGTCGGACATAAGGGACCACATACACTACATAGCAAGATCCAGACCAGTCCCAGAGGAGTCAAAGGTAGGTGTTATCTCCACAGACAAAATAGGTGCCATTATACGCTACCAAGTCGCTTAACAGAACTGGGTTGAGACCGAATGGAGCTCTCACAGTGCCCCAAGTTTGGTCAGCTGTAGGACAATGGACTTTAGACGTTAGTTTTGCCAAATACTACTGGGACAGGTGACATTAAACTGTTGAATGTAGTTCCTACGGCCAACAGATTTGGTTTTGTTTCTTATCAGGCAGAGGGATCCCCTTTGTTGATTGTTTACAACGAAGTGGGATAGAGAGTCTAACTTATTATAGTTGGGCAGGTATTGTTTCTTAAAAGCTGATAAAGTACACCCCTTCTTCATTGTAGAGACATCACTAATGATGTCTACCTGATAATTTCCTCCTGTGGTCTGGGCCCCTTCTGCGATCAGCCCTGTTTTGATACAAAATCCATTTTATCAGTTCCTGAGGTTTGAGAGGAATAGAGAACAGGGGGTACCCCCTTTGGTATGTTGTGGTATGTATGAACAGTCCCAACACCCACTTACATTAAACTTTACAGCATACTTGTAAGACATGTACACAAAGGTGTTAGAATGAAACTGTCCATTAGTCAGTCCATCTTTCAGGCTTCCTTTCCGTTGATTTGGTTGTCCAAAGCTGAATGATTTTGGACGATAGCCTTTCCTGCCTATGGGACAGCAAAGACGGGTCGAGAGCTGATCAATGTGGCCTTGTTATTTATAGTTGGGAAAGCCTCTATCCATGTATTAACCACATCAAAAATTACAAGACAACACTTAACACTGCACATGCAGTAATTTGATAAAATTCAACTGAATACAATCAAATGGCCACATGGCAAAGATTTTTCCCTAGTGAGCATTTTATTCCTTGGCGAATGTTATTTTGTTGCCATGCTAAACATGATTCTATGTGAGACTGAGCTGCCTCGGTTAATCGGGGGTGCCACCAGGTACGAAGCAGTATTCTACTCGTTCCCTCCCCCAGGTGGAAACAAGCAATAAAGGCAGTAATGCATATGATATACAAACTTGGCCAGCTGGAGTAATCCAGAGGCTTGATGACTCAGAAGGCGAACATCTTTGCGTTTTCCAAAGATCGCGTTCAGAAGCAGGGGCGACCCCGTAAGCACTGAATAGTGACTATGTACGGCATGCCCGGTGTATTCAAAGAAGGCAAGCGATTTATCGCCTACTTATTCATAGCGGGCACTATATTAGTTTGGGCTGTTGCAGCCCTTTTGGTGGCATAGTCAGCCCTGGCATTACCCCTGGTCACTGCCGAGTCATTGGCAGTGTGGGCAGTATATTTAATAATGGTTAGCTGTTTAGGGAGAAGGATGGCTTGGAGAAGGTTGCGGACATAAGGGGAATTCTGGATGTGGCTTCCGGAAGATGTGAGGAATCCCCTTTGGGCCCACAGTTGGCCAAAGTCATGAAAGATGCTGAAAACATAACGGGAATTGGTGTATATGTTTGCAGATTTTCTGGTGGCCAGGATACAGGTGGGGATAAGGGCAAAGATTTCAGCCTTTTGCACAGAGACCAAAGGGTCAAATGCAGCCGATCCCAGTATTGAAGTAGCATAGCCAGAAAGGGGTGTTCCTGAGGGCAAGAGGGAGGAACTGCCATCAACAAACAAGGTAAGGTCAGGGGAAGGGAGGGGAAAGTCTGTAAAATCTGGACAAGGGGATGTTAGAAAATGATTTCTAAGTAAATAATCATGTGAGGGCTCTGGGAGTTCGCGAGGACAGGCAAAATGCGTTCTGGAGTAAGGGAGCACGGCAAAACAGGAGGTTGAACGGGAATTTCGGACTTTGGGGGATAAGGCAGAGGAACGGGAGATGGAGTTGTTTGGATCTGGACAGGTTGGAGTTGAAGTTGGGGAGAGGTTGGAGCACTGGGCTGGCTTCCTCAATCCTCCTCCTCCTCTTGTTCATCGATATCGGTATTTGGAACAACATTGACAAGCCAGATATGTCAGAAGGTACTCCAGTTCTTTATGTTTCCTTTGGCCAGTTGCTGTAGCCCTTTTCCTTGGTCTTGTCTCTCCTTTCCAACCTCTCTTGTTATGCTCTATTTCTTTTGTTCTTCTCATACTTTTCATATTCCCACTTCAACATTTCCCAAGTTTTGGGTTTCCCTTTTATCATGACATTCACTGATTCCTTTCCTACGTGCACTATCCTCCCAGCTGGCCAGCTTTGATTTTTCGATCAGTTCATCGGCTTTCTTTCTCCATAAAGACATTAAAACTTTCCATTTACTTCCCGCATTACATTTCCAAATAGCCTCCTCTGCTTTAATACACTTATCCAAATCCCAAGTTTCTCCTAATGGCTAATTCTTCTTCCCCAGTTTTTTGTTTAAACATTCTGACAAGCGTCTAAGTCACTCCTCGTCCTTTGGATTTTCACAACACATTTTATATAATGGGGTCCCATCTCTTGACTTATCCAAAGTTTGATCCATTGTTAAGAGACTTTGACCACTTCTGCCTCACGATCCTTAGTGCCGTGTTGCCTCTATGCTCATTTCAGCACCCTGACCTTCGCATGGGAGATTTCCTCCCTTAACAACTGGTCTGAGGCTGCGCACTTGAGACAGGCACTTCCTTTCGATCGGCACAAAAAGTTACATCTCCAACTCTAATTCCTATTCTTTACTTTTTTTCTGAAAACAATTTAATAAATACTCCATAAGAACAAACAGACTTTAACAATTCCTGCTCTCAGTTTAATGCAATACCAACCATCTACATTCGACAAGCAACCAGATCATGCAAACACACTGAAATACAAAAACTGCTCAAATTATTATCTCAACCTCAGATTTTCTCTAATCAATTTTCTATCTTGCCAGTTAATTTATAATATTTCCCTAGTAATTCCCATCCATTACTACATCTCAGAGAACTCAAACCTCAAATTCTACTGACCTAGACACTTGAACCCCAGCCACCGGGGAATTCAAACCTCCCTGATTTAATGTACTAAAACTCTGGGGACTGTAACCTCCAGGTACATGTGGGGAACTTTGAAGCCTCCACTTTCTTACTGAATAAACCTGGGCTCTCTAACCACCAGGCCACTTGGGGGAATCTAACCACCTGGTGTCTTAACAAATAAACCTGGGGTCTCTAACCACCAGGCCACTTGGGGGAATCTAACCACCTGGTGTCTTAACAAATAAACCTGGGGTCTCTAACCACCAGGACAACCAGGGGAGTTGAACTGTCTGGCAAAAGACTAGTGGGCATTCAAGAACGTAGCTGTCTCTGGGTTCCGTCATACAGGATCTCAGGGGATGAGGAGTTGACTGAGTATTTGTTCAGTGAGAGACGCCAATGTTAATCTAACCTTGTGGGCCCATCCGTTTCATGTTACTGACACCCTGACAATTGCTAATTCAGTCCACCTCAGTGGACATCTGTATGTGCTGGGACCTGCTCACAGAGCCAGTTGTTTTTCACGAGACTCTTGCATCCTTGATACAAAGACAAACACAAACCAGTGTCCAATTTAAAATATTCTTCTTACGTATGCAAACTAACAAACTTTTGCTAAGTAACTTCCACTCAATGCTGGATGTCAGGGAGCAAAATTCCCCTGAATAATGGGACAATCCCCCTTTATGTAATTTTACAAGCCTCATAGTCATATGTGGTCTGATACAATATAGCTAATGACAAGACACCCTTTGTTCTAGTCAGGTTAACCATATTTAAGGTTTCAATATGGTTATGTTGAAAAAAAGAGAACTGTTAATGGGTAAGTTCATTAATCACAGATATCTTAAGCTTGTCATCTTGAAATCAACTCACAGCAGCATGCGATATTTAACCCCATAATATCTCAGGGTGAGGGCTTGTTAGCTGAACTTTTGAGGAAATAACTGGGAATAATCCTCATAGAACTGAGGTGGGCATTTTAAACAGCTCACCTTGGCACTCAGCAGCCCCTGTGGCCGCCTCTCAACTGCATCCTGACTTGACATTCTGCATCCCAAATTTCCTGACTTGCGCTTTTCATTTCAGGAATGAAATTCCAGCCTATTCCCAACGTTTGCCATTCCTGCAAGGTTTGGTATCATCAGCAAATTTTGAAATGTTACGCTGTATTCCAATATCAATATCATATGCATCAAAAAGACAGTGATAGGTGCACTACTACTTTTGGAAAACACCACTGTCTACCATTCTTTAGCCTGAAAAATAATATTTGTCACACTTTGCTGTTTTAATCTTGTATTTGAGCTGATCAATAATTCATTTTTTTGTCTGAGGAATGCCCAACATGTTATGCACGATTTCTGAAGGGTATGAGCAGGCAAGTAAGAGAAGTAAGGGTGAGCTTGCTCTTAGTCTAGTGTCGTTGAGGTCCTCAGCATTTCACATCTAGTGTATTATCTTGAACTGCAATCACTGTTGTTATATAGGCCAACCTAGCAGCCAGTTTGCACACAATGGCTGAAATTTTACCGTCCCTCCCACCAAGAGAATGGAGCGCTTTGGGACGAGCAAGATCATAAAATTCTGCACAATATCGTTCCCCATCCAACCATGAGATGTGAACAGTTTCATGTGTTGATGGTAGTATTTGTTGAGGGATGAATGTTCCTTAGGAAACTGGGATTTTCTGCATCCATCTGAACATGAAAAGGGGCCACGGTTTCAAGTCTAATCTCAAAGATGACTATGAACGACAATAATATGTATGTATACTGTGCCATTATCATGGTAGAACATCCAAAGATACTTCACAGCTTGACACCTGGGCAGCTAAAGGCACGTTGATAATGTGGAAAAGGAAATTAGTTTTGTAGACGAGGGCAGAATTGGAGGAAGGCAAAATTCCTGGTAGGAAACCACAGCACTTCAGGCATCTGACATTGGAATATAGTTCTCATAAGCTCTTTCAGGGTGTTGTTTGTAATTCCTGATTTCATACTTTCTTTCTTCTGATGTCTTGTCATTAAAGCAGAGGTATTATTTTTGACGTTTTAATTAAAGGAACACTAATAAGAAAGGAACACTGAAGTTTGTCCCCTCTCTGTTGTTTTAGTTCTTTGCAAGTCTCCTGGAAATTGGTGATGAAGTAATATGTGAATTTTCAGACCTGACATTCTGACAGGGAAACATAGATGTTTCTTCAATTACTCTGACTATCATTTATACCAGCAGGTAGGTTTTGCATGGATTCCCACAACCTGCAAATTACTGTGGATGCTGGAATCTGAAGCCAAAAGAGAAAATGCTTGAAAATCTCAGCAGGTCTGGCAGCATCTGTAAGAAGAGAAAAGAGCTGATGTTTTGAGTCCAGATGACAAAGCTTTGACAAGGGTCATCTGGACTCGGAATGGCAGCTCTTTCCTCTTCTTACAGGTGCTGCCAGACCTGCTGAGATTTTCCAGCACTTTCTCTTGAGGTGCTGTCCAAAATTGCTAATGTGATTATCTTTCATGACAACACCGAATTCAGAGTTGGAATTCTCATCTTGTTTGCTGGCACTGACTGACTCAGAGATTGAAATGCTCCTACAAAGCCAAAGACTCACACTGTAAGGAGATATAATGTGACTATTGCATTGTTATGTTTTCATGTTTGAATGCCTTTTGATGATATTAGTGCATCTGAGCTTTCAACTTTACAGCACTAATGTGCATCATCTGCAAATCAGCAGTGAAAAAGTTGGAAATGATGTGGGGGCTGGACATGCAAAATAAGCACGCAATGATAGACCCAGTAATATGAAATTGCATAAATCATTTGATGGCAAACCTAGTAAGTGATTCCATTGTACTGTCTTGGCCAGTACCCTCAAGATGTGTAATTTCTTTCCACACCTTCTCCCAGATCCTGTGAGTAGTACAAGCAGTATTGAGCCCTGTGGACCATTTTCAGCCAAGCACGCTATCCTCTTAGGAGATTCCCTATAGTGACAAGTCGTGTTAACTGTCTTCGCATCTATCAACATGGGTGGCACAGAGATTAGCATTGCTGTCTCACAGCACAAGGGAACTGGATTCAGTTCCCAGCTTGGGTGTCTCTCTGGAGCCTGCACGTTCTCCCTGTGTGTGGGTTTCCTCCAGGTGCTCCAGTTTCCTCCCACAGTCTGAAAGATGTGCTGGTAAAGTGCTTTGGCCATGCTAAATTCTCGTCAGTGTACCCAAACAGGTGCCAGAGTGTGGTGATTAGGAGCTTTTCACAGTAACTTCATTACAATGTTAATATAAGCCTACTTGTGACACTAATAAATAAACTTTATCTCATGCAGCAGCAGCAGCAGCATCTGCAGTTTGGCAGCTGTACAGTATCATAAAGTATGTTTCTAACCCCCCCACCCAATTAATGGGCCATTCAAAAGGGTAGATATTTTTGTTTTCCAAACAACCTGTGAATGATTAACTGTCAGTATTTGAAATCTTCTTTAAGACAAACATAATCGTTCATTTACTAATACATGGCTCTTATTTTAAGCTGTTTCTTTTCATTGTTTCCATCATTCTTTTGTCAGTAGCCTTCTAAAGGCATCTTAGTATCAGGGCCAATAGGGACATGGAAACTTACTCAAGATTATTACAGTTATGTGAGCTAGAAATTCTTGCAAAGGAAGCGCTATCTATTGACTGTCAGTTCCCATTGGAATAAGATCTAGATATAAAAATCGGTATTGTAATTCCTCGGGTGACATGGTGATGTAATGGTTAGTGTTGCTGCCTCAGAGCATTAGGGACGCAGGTTTAATTTCTGGCTTGGCTCACTGTCTATGTGGGGTATGCACGTTCTCCATGTACCTGTATGGGTTTTCTCCAGGTGCTCTGATTTCCTCCCACAGTCTGAAAGATGTGCTGGTTAGATGCATTGACCCAAACAGGTGCCAGAGTGTCGCGTCTAGGGGAATTTTACAATAACTTCATTACATATTAACGTAATCCTTACTTGTGACTAATAAATAAACTTTAACTTTTTGAAGTGAATGTACCAGAAACTATCAACAATAAGAAATCAAAGAACTATCCCAACAATTTTAAAACTCTGATATTTTCAAAATTGTCAAAAAACTCTCATCAATTTTTGATTTAATTTATTATTGTCACATGTATGACATCAAGTGAAAAGTATTGTTTGTTGCGCATTGTACAGACAAAACATACCGTTCATAGAGAAGGAAACGAGAGAGTGCAGAATGTAGTGTTAGAGTTATAGCTCAGATGTAGAGAAAGATCAATTAATGTAAGGTATGTCCGTTCAAAATTCTGTCAGCTTCAGGGAAGAAGTTGTTCTTGGTATCGATTGGTATATGACCTCAGACTTTTGTATCTTTTTCTCAAAGGACGAAGGTGGAAGAGAGAATGTCCGGGGTGCATGGGGTCCTTAATTGTGCTGGCTGCTTTGCCGAGACAGTGGGAAATGTAGACAGAGTCAGTGGATGGGAGGCTGGTTTGTGTGATCGATTGCGCTACATTCACAACCTTTTGTAGTTCATTGCGGTCTTGGGCAGAGCATGAGCCAAGCCAAGTTGTCATGCAGCCAGAAAGAATGCTTTCTATGGTGTGTCTGTAAAAGTTGGTGAAAGTCGTAGCTGACATGTCAAATTTACTAAATCTTCTGAGAAAGTAGAAGTAATAGTGGGCTTTCTTAACTATTGTGTTGACATGGGGGTACCAGGACACCTAAAAACTTGAAGCTCGTGACTCTTTTTACTTCGTCTCCATTAATGTAGCCAGGGGCACATTGTCCTTTTGTGTTTTCTGAAGGCATTGACAATCTTCTTCATTTTGTTGACATTGAGGGAGAGATTATTGTTGCTGCACCAGTTTACCAGATTCTCTGTCTCATTCCTGTACTCTGTTTCGTCATTGTTTGAGATCCGACCCACTATGGTAGTGTCGTCAGCAAACTTGAAAATCGAATTGGAGGGAAATTTGGGTGCAGTCATAGGTATACAAGGAATATATTAGGGAACTGAGAACACACCTTATGGGGCACTGGTTTGAGGATGATCGTAGAGGAGGTATTGTTGCCTATCCTTCCTGATTGTGGTCTGTGAGTCAAGAAACTCAGGATCCGGTCACAGAGGAGATGCTGAGGCCCAGGTCACAGAGTTTGGAGATGAATTTCGTGGGAATAATAGTGTTGAAGATTGAGCTGTAATCAATAAGTAGGAGTCTGACATGGGTGTTCTTGTTGTCTAGGCATTCCAAAGTTGAGTGCAAGGCCAGGGAAATGGTGTCTGCTGTGGACCTGTTGTGGCAGTAGACAAACTATAGTAGATCCAGATAATCCAGGAGGCAGGAATTGATTTGTGCCTGGCTAACCATTCGAAATACTTCATAATGATGGATGTCAGAACCATAGCCGATAGTTATTCAGACATATTGCTTGGTTTTTTTGGGTACTGGGAAGATGGTCATCTTCTTGAAGTAGATAGGTACCTCAAATTGTTGTAAAGAGACGTTGAAGACATCTGTGAATACCTCCGCCAGCTGATCCATGCAGGATCTGAGTACCTCATCCTAGCCAGTTGCTTTCCATGTTTTGACCTTCAAGAAAGCTGCTCTGACATCTGCAATGGTGACCCCCAAATACAGGCTCATCCGGGGTTTCCAGGGTAGGGGGCATGCTCTTGCTGACCCAATTCCTTTAAGGAACAAAATACTGAGAATTGCTTAAGCACCATTGCACGTCTAATAAACCTTGTTGAATATATTTAAGTCACAGGTAGATAGATTTCTGATAGACAAGGGAATTAAGGGTTATGGAGAGAGCGGGAAAGTGGAACTGATCCATTTCAGAACAGTCATGATCTTATTGAATGGCGGGGCAGGCTCGAAAGGCTAGATGGCCTACTCCAGCTCCTGTTTCTTATGTTTTTATGTTCTTATGTTCTTAATGGTGAAATTGTAACTGATCAGTTGCAGCAGATGTATCTCGATCAGAAACTTCCATCACTTAAACTTGAAAGCTTTTTACTTGCAGAGCAACTAGATTCTGTATTTTTAATTGGGGAAAGTGTTATACAATATCTTGCATTAGATTTAGTAACATGAGGCCTAAATGGTTTTGGTATATTTTGGATAAATGACTTTTTAGTTTGCAACATCATTATTATATTTCTATTGCTTTGCTAGTTTATTTTGACATTTTTTTAAATAAAAAAAAACTTACTTCAAGTTTGCTTCTGATACCATTGCTGTGGGGAATTACTGATTCCTACTTTCTGAGAATGCTGCCAATAGATAATTCTTGAATGATACAGCACCAAAGGAAATTATTTGGTCCATTTTGCCCCTGCTGACTCTTTGAAAGAGTTATTCAGTTCTCCTGCTCCCCTCCTCTTTCTCAGAGCCATACATATTTTCTCTCTTCAAGTAATAATCAATTCCTGCTTGAGAGCTGCTTCTCTCTTTCAGGCAGTGCATTCCAAAATCTAACAAATAAAAAAAACTCCTCTTTCTTTTGTCAAGTACTTTAAAACTGTGATTACTTGATTGAAACATATAAAATCTTGAAGGATCTTGACAGGGTCCTTGGAAGTGGAGGGAGTATGTAGAATTAATGTTTTCAACTACAGAACATCATTAAAAACCTTAAAGATCCTTAAGATGATCTATTTGCAATGTTTTTGCTACCTTGCTAGTAATGATGTTTTTTTCTCTTTCTGTAACAAAGATACTTTCAGGTATATTGAACTACTGTTTCAAATTAATCAAATTAAGGTGGCTCATTTAAAATGGAGATGAAGCAAACTTTTTTTTCTCTCAGAGGATCATGAATCTTTGGAACTCTCCCTGAAAAGGTGGTGAAAGCAGAATCTTTGAATATTTTTAGGGAGGAAGTGGATAGATTTTTGGTGAGCAAGGAGGTGAAAGGTTATCAGGTTTCTGTGAGATGCAGATTTGAGATTATTATTGGCTTAGTCATTATCTTGGCAGAGCAGGTTCAAGGGGCTGAATGGCTATCTACTGCTCCTTGCTTTAATCTTTCTCCTTCAGTGTCTCTTCTGGTTACCAACTCTCCTACCACTGGAACGTTTTGACTTAACATTAAAACCTATAGGAAATAAACAATGAAAATGCTGGAATTATTATTGATCAGCCAGCATCTTTACAAAGAAAAGGCATCAAACTCTGGACTTCAGGACTGCTGCTTCTATCTGACTCCCATCATTTAAAATGAAGCATCCCATTTAACCGTTTCCTAATAATTTCTGCAAATGTCACCCAGAAAGTGACAAAATGGATGCTAAGTGAAACTCATTAGTGAAACAAGTTTTTGATCAGTCTCAGCTAAATCGTGGAATGCGAAAATTCCAAGAAAAGCATTAAAAAACTGCAAGGATCCTGCAGAGCATATGGTTTGAGACAATCTGTTAGCAATGTTTTGCTGTTTTGTGAGTAACTGTTTTATTCTCTTTCTGTTACAAAGTATTTCCAGGTATACTGAACTTGCAGTGCAGTGAAATGTTGAGAGCTCCAGCTGGTAATATATTTTTAAATTACACGCTGTGTTAATAATCTTGACTTGTTCTTTGCTTTTGTATTTCAATTTCACAGATCATTGGCTTATTAAAAAGTATAATAACTCAGCTTAATGACTGCATTTTTTTTTGGCTTAATCATTTTTGAAATCATTGACATACTTCCATGTGACAGTTTAATGACAAAGGTAAGCAAAGAAAGGACAGGTACTAAATTTGTTTCAAAGTTCGACAGCTTTAAGTTCTTGTGTACTGCAGGACTTTTTCAAATTGATTCAGCTTTGCATTTGGAAAGTAACTTTTTTAATCACTTGTATCACTATAGAGCATTGATAGGCTTAAAATAATTCACTATCATCCAACAATTGACATTGGTTCAAGTCAAACATACACAAAATTCTGTGGTCAATGGATTTTCTTTTAAACCAGACTTTACCTAATATAGACTAACAACTATAGCGCAGTATTAAAGGTGTGGTGCTGAACTGGCTCATAGAAACAGCATTAAATTGAGACCTTGTTGCCTATTCACATGGATTTAAAAGATCCTCTGGCAATATTTGAAAATGAGCAAGGGAGTTCTCCCAATATCTTAACTAACACTTAAGGATTGGCTAAAGGATTTTAGCCAATATCACTGAGTCTAATTAAGTGTAGTTGTATTTGAGCCTTGCTGTGAAACCCTGCCAGGACATATAATGTACTCTATAAAGAACTAGAAAATATTGTCATCTGGCTAGTGATTATGGTACTTAGGTCGCAACCCAAAGTGCTGAGGAGGCAGTAGCACAATGGTATGGTTGCTGGACTAGTTATCCAGAGACCCAAGGGAATTATCTGGTGACCCAGTTCCTTAAATTCAATAAGACACGCAGAATTAGAAGTCTCGTGGTAACCATGTCGATTGTTGTACAAACCCATCTAGTTCACTAAAGTTGTTTAGTGAAGGAAACCTGCTGTCCTTCCCTGATCTAGCCTACGTGTGACTCCAGACTCAGTTAATGTGACTGACTGCTAAATGCACTTTGAAATAATCTAGCAAGCCATTCAGTTGTATTTAACCTTTACAAAGAAAACAAAAACAAAACCAGGCGGATCATCCAGCACAGCACCAGAAAAGCCGTGGCAAACCTATACTTGTCAACCCTGCAAAATCCTACTTACTAACATGCCAAAATTTGGAGAGCGGTCTGACAGCCCAGTCAAGCAAAAGCCAGACACAGATATGCTCGTGGAATCATATCTTCCAGATAATGCTTCTGACATCACCATCACCATCATTCCTGCACATATCCTGACTCACCAGCAGGTCATTGTAAGATCTGGACAATATCCAGGTTTGTGCTGACAAGTGGCAAGTAACACTCAAGTGCCAGGCAATGACCAGCTCCAGAAGAGAGGATCTAACCATCGATCCATGACATTGAATGGCATTATCATCGTTGAGTCACCCACTATCAATATGTTGGGGTTCATTATTGACCAGAAATCGAACTGGACTAACCATATAAAAATTAGTTACAAGAGCAGATAAAAGGGCCAGAATCCTGGGATAGGGGGTTTACAGAAATGTTCAGACCATAATCAGATCAGCCATGACTTACTGAAAAGCTAAGCAGGTTCGAGAGACTCCAACATCCAAAAGTGGTTACCACAAGGAGTAGTTGAGGCAATCAGCATAAGTGCGGCTAAGGGCAAAGAAGATAAATATGGGAGAGAGACAGAAACAGAAGAATAGAATGGGAGGCAATACATGTAGTAGCATAGTAAAACATCCCAATGTGTTATATAAATGCAAGTTGGTGTCCTTATTCATTTAGAACATAGAACATTACAGCGCAGAACAGGCCCTTCGGCCTTCGATGTTGCGCCGACCAATTAGGAAAAAGCAATGACCCTCTAACCTAAACCATTCCCTTTTCCTCCATAAACTTATCTACTAACCTCTTAAACTCCACCAAACTTGGCGCATCTACAACTGCAGCAGGCAGGGCATTCCATACCCTTACCACCCTCTGGGTAAAGAACCTACCTCTGACATCCGTCCTATAACTACCACCCTTAATTTAAAGCTATGTCCCCTCGTGCTAGCTTTCTCCATCCTAGGAAAAAGGCTATCATGTCCACCCTATCTAAACCTCTAATCATCTTATATGTTTCAATAAGGTCTCCTCTTAGCCACCTTCTTTCTAACGAAAACAACCTCAAATTCCTCAGCCTCTCTTCATAAGACCTGCCTTCCATACCAGGCAACATCCTGGTAAACCTCCTCTGTACCCTCTCCAATGCCTCCACATCTTTCTTATAATGCGGGGACCAGAACTGTACACAATACTCCCAAGTGCGGCCGCACTAGAGTTTTGTACAGTTGCAACATGACGTTGCGGCTCCGAAATTCAATCCCCCTACCAATAAAAGCTAAGACTCCGTATGCCTTCTTAACAACCTTATCGACTTGATTGCCAACTTTCAGGGATCTATGCACATATACACCAAGATCCTTCTGTTCTTCAACACTTTTAAGAGTCCTACCATTAGCCCTATACTCTACACATTTGTTATTCCTGCCAAAGTGAATTACCTCACACTTTTCCACATTAAACTCCATTTGCCACCTCTCGGCCCAGCTCTGCAACTTGTCCAAGTCTCTCTGCAAACTATAACCCCCCTCTTCACTATCTACCACTCCTCCGACTTTGGTGTCATCCGCAAATTTACTAATCCATCCTTCAATACCCTCATCCAGATCATTTATAAAAATTACCAACAGCAGGGGCCCCAAAACAGATCCCTGAGGTACACCACTTGTAACCGAACTCCATGATGAATAATTTCCATCAACCACCACCCTCTGTCTTCTATCAGCTAGCCAATTCCTAATCCAATTAGCTAAATCACCCTCTATCCCATACATCTGCATTTTCTGCAGAAGCCTTCCATGGGGTACCTTATCGAACGCCTTACTAAAGTCCATATATACCACATCAACCGCCTTACCCCCATCCACCTCTTTGGTCACTTTTTCAAAAAACTCAATAAGGTTAGTAAGGCATGACCTACTCTTCACAAAACCATGCTGACTATCCCCAATCAATTCATTTTTCTCTAAATAACTATAAATCCTATCCCTAATAATTCTTTCCAATACTTTGCCCACAACAGAAGTAAGACTCACCGGCCTATAATTCCCCGGAAAGTCCATATTCCCCTTCTTGAACAATGGAACCCCATTCGCTATCCTCCAGTCTTCCGGCACTATACCCGTAACCAACGACGACCTGAAGATCAGAGCCAGAGGCTCTGCAATCGCCTCTCTTGCCTCCCAGAAAATCCTAGGGTAAATCCCATCCAGACCAGGGGACTTATCTAACTTCAAACCCTCAAGAATATCTAGCACATCCTCCTTATCTACTTCAATACTTTACAATTTACAACTCTGTATCCCAGTGTTCTCCACAACTACATTTACATTTCCCTGCATGAATACCGAAGAGAAATATTTGTTCAGGCTCCACGCACAACTTCCCACTTCTGTCTCTGACTGGCCCTAATCTTGCCCTAACCAACGTTCTATTCTTAACATATCTAAAGAAAGCTTTAGGATTCTCCTTGATCCTATCAGCCAAAGTCTTCTCGTGTCCCCTTTTAGCTCTCCTCAACTCACTCTTTAGCTCCCTCCTGGCTAATCTATAGCTATTTAAGAGTTCTTTCTCAGTCTCTATACAATGCTTCTTGTGGTATTTTTTACAAAGTATTACGTGGAATATATAACTCTAACCATCTCTACATCACACAGGTTCCCATGCACTCGATAAAACATGTTAATTGTGATAAAGCACCAAATGTAATGTTGCTGTTTCTGTGTGCACCTGGGATCCGGAAGTTGCTCATTTAGTGCTAGAATATTTCCGGTAGGGAAAGCACAACTTGCTTATCTCATGTTACAGTGTGAAAAGTAACTAGTCAGCTCAAATATGCTCCTAGACCTGATGCTGGATGTTAGTATGTTCCAGTGAAGTGACTTCTACCAAATTCTCCAGCTGATGTGGATATTATAAGGAAGCACGGGACTATATAAATAAGGCCAAGGTAGACAGCGGACAGCGTCGGGAGCG